>VWZO01003593.1:35782-62289 GCA_013396975.1 Bucco capensis
ATGCAGTACCTTACACTTCCCCTTGTTAAATGGCATTAAGTTTCTCCCTGCCCATGTCTCTAGCCTGTCCAGGTCACTCTGGATGGCAGCACAGCTCCTGGTGTGCCAGCCACTGCTCCAAGCTTGGGATCATCCCCAAACTTGCTGAGGGTACACTCTACCCCTTCATCCAACTGAGTGACCATGAAGGAAGGCAAATTCTTGCTGCTAGGGTGGAGAGCAAGAACTAGCAGAGACTCTACTGTCAGGGAGCTAAAAAAACAGGGCTTGGCTGAGCAGAGAGCATGTGTTTGCTCCAAGATCCATCCTTGTACTCAGCCAGGAGTATGGTCCACAGCCATCCCACACTGCACAGGCCTTGCTCCAGCACTGTCTAGCCAGGGCAGCATCTCACACCAGACAAGCTGTGGCTTGTCACTGGGTTACTGTACCAAGCACAGACATCACTTTATGAAGACAGAGGTCAGCCATGTAGATCCTTCCCTGGGTTCCCCAGGGCACTGAGCTGCATCCCACAGCAGGGTGACCAAGTCCACCCCATCACAGAGGCAGGGAGGATGCAGACCACCTTATGATGCTGTGATGGGTAGGGTCTGTTTGAAAGGTGATGTTTAACCACATCCTTTATCAACAGGAGGAACCCATCACTTCCTTGGGGAAGGAGCTGTTGCTTTACCCTTGTGGCCAAGAGGACCAAGAACCAGATTACATCTCTCTCTTTGAGTGAACCTTCTGGTCTTTCTGTGCAACCTCCTGCTTGTCTTCACAGAGACTGAACTTCAGACTAGAAGTTATGTGGAACAGTTGCCAGAAGTGCCTCTATTTTATAGCCCTCAAAAAGTGGAAGGATGAGTACTGCTGTGGGCTTGTGGTCCCAACTGAATGCAAGGATGCATCAGCCCAGCAAGCTGCAAAGCACCTGGATTTATCCTGCACAGTGGAGTGAACAAGTTGAACAGGGAGATACTGCCATGAATCTTCAGTGAGGCTTTTTCAGATTCCCTGAGGGACTTCTGTTTTGGAGCTGCCTTCTGTTCTTTAGTGCAAGGTTGTGTGCCATCTGGGAAACAGATTAGTATCTCCAACTGAATGAGATCCTACCTTCCTGAAGGCACAGAAGCACTTGGAGAGGTGAATCAGTCTTCCTCTAGTAATTTGTGCAATGTGAAGCTTAATTCTGTAAAATGCTGTGCCCTTGGAAGCCAGGATGTTCAAACCAAGCATCCAAGCAAAGCCTCAGGGACTTTCAGTGAAAGGTGTTCTCTGAAGAGGGATTTGGATGCAAAGGGTATTATTTTTAACACCTTTAGCCTCTGAATGCAGATCCTCAATCTTTTAACCTGTGTTTAAATCCCACACTGGCCTTTCTTTCTAGAAGGGGGATTAACCTTTTGAAAGGGAAAGGAGAAGGGACACAGGAATTTGTTTCAATGACTGTCACCATGTGCAGAGCCTAAGAAAATGTAAGCAGTGGCACCTCTATCAGTATTAGTACAGTTTACAAGAGAGTGTTTGCCAGTAAAGAATGCTATTTTCCAAACTGGAGCTATTTATTGCAACTTGTGTCCAGATTACTGAGATGCATCCAGTGTAAAGCTTAACATGGAACTTGTTCTTTCAACATAATGCTCTCTCTTTCTATCTCTTACACTTTAAATACAGAATACAGAACACTGAGGGAGATGCTGGACAGGATGACACAACAGATGCATCCTCACCCAGATTCCCTGCTGTTGTTGTATATGAGTAGAGCTGAGGGTTGTGGGGTGAAGCTGCTAACAGTGACCAGGAGTCAATCTTGGTTAAGTTTTTACTTCTTCCCTTCTTTCTGTTGGATCAGGGATGCTCTGCTTCACTTGAGGAAGGAGTCAAACTCTTCAGGCTTGTATTGATCTGCATTTGCAGAATCTGAGTGGAAAGGAATAGTTGTAATCATCTGGTCTTCAACTGTACAACTGTATGGTTGGTGGTTTCCACAGAAGGAAAGGGGGAAACTGCACTCCAGTTAGAGCAGCTTTAACTTGCTAGAGATAAAGCCTTGATGTAAAGTGAGATTCTGGAAGTAAAACCACTCTGGCAGGGCATATGACTTAAGGAGCTTCTTGAGCACTCCATCACATGAAGCAAAGGGATATTAGAAAGAAGTTCCTCCCCACGAGGCTGGTGGAACACTGGCCCAGGTTGCCCAGGGAGGTGGTTGAGTTCCCATCCCTGGAGGTATCCCAGGTGAGGCTTGCCAGGGCTCTGGGCAAGCTGATGTAGTTGGGGATGTCCCTGGCCACTGCAGGGGGGTTGGACTAGATGAGCTCCAGAGGTCCCTGCCAACCCAACCCAGTCTAGGATTCTATGACATGTTCAGTTTTACCTCTGAGGTCTCTAGTGGAACTCCACAGGGTTTGTCCTGCTGACCACAGTAGCTTCACATACCTTCATAGTAGAACTACTTCTTTGCAAATGTTGGCTCAGGAGAGCCCAGGGAAAGCCACTATCAGTGTTCCTATCTATCCCACATGTTTGACAATCATGCCTCAGGTATTTAAATACTCACAGCTTCACTTGTCTGCTCTGAGGGAAGAAAGATTACAAGCTGTTCCTGGGAGCAGGAAGGTAGAAAGCTGTGTGGCAAAAGCTACAGATCTGTTGGCTGCTCTCTTTGGGTTTCATCTTTATCTAACTGGTCTGAAAGACCTCTTACAGCTCCACTTGGCTCACAGGAAAATAACTAAGAGCAGCTTCACTTTTTCATGTTGTTCCTCACCTGTCAGATCAGTGCAGTCTCTACCATTAAGAGAGTCCTGCCAGACTTCTGCTGTGATTAGCTTCTCCTGCACATCAGACACTGAGATGGCCAATGACTGCAGCAGGTTGGCTCTCTCCAGCACTGAGTAAATCTCACCTCTTGCCAAATTGGCTTCTGCAGCCAAGAAACAAGAACTGCATAGGCAGTATTAGTCCTCTCAGCAGGAGCAGCACCATCTCTCTGGAAAAGGCTGTGCAAGAAAATCACAAAGGTGCTGTTCAAACACATAACTTGGAGAACTCTTGGCAGGGGCTGGATGACTCCCTTGCTAAGTTCCTCAAAGGGTTGATTTTACAGGTGCTCAGTGCTTAGAATTAGAGACTAATAGAGGTTTAAAGGCACCCCTGGAGATTATCTGGTCTAGCTCTGCTCTACAAGTGTGACCAACCTCCAAATTACACTAATTTGCTGAGGGTTTAGGAAAATCTAAGAGAAGATAATGAAGAAACATCACTGAAATAGTTCAGGTTAGGCTTCAGGTAGGTTGTGATGCTGAACCTTTTATAGAATCCTAGACTGGTTTGGGTTGGAAAGGACCTCTGGAGCTCATCTAGTCCAACCCCCCTGCAGTGGCCAGGGACATCCCCAACTAGAGCAGCTTGCCCAGAGCCCTGGCAAGCCTCACCTGGAATGCCTCCAGGGATGGGAACTCAACCACCTCCCTGGGCAACCTGGGCCAGTGTTCCACCACCCTCGTGGGGAGGAACTTCTTTCTAATGGCCAGTTTAAATCTACTCTTCTCCAATTTCAAACCATTGCCCCTTGTCCTTTCCCTGCAGGCCTTTGCAAACAGGCCCTCTGCAGCCTGCTTGGAAGTTCCCTTTAGGTACTGGAAGGTCACTAGTATATGCATCACTCAGTTTCAAATTCAGCTTAAGTAGCACAAGGTTCACCTTGGAGCAGCTCAGTTACCACAGCTCTCATGCATTCAACAAGCCATGCCTGTCTCCTCCTACTCTAGAGCAGTTGTAAAACTACTCCCTCACAACAAAACCCTTTAGAAACCATTTATCATGCTTTCTGGGAACAAAAGAAGCTCTTTGGAGGAGCTAGCTGAGTTATTGCTGAAGTGTTTATGGGAAGTGATGTATTTTCAGGGTTGGATTTTTAAGCATACAGACATTCCATTCTTTATTGTCCTTTGGCAGGGGATTTGGGGCAGTTGGTGATTTGCAAGTGGAATGCAGATCATTTGCATCCAGGGAAAGGCAAACACATATAGAGGTGGCAAGGGAAAAGGTACTTACAGTAGCATAGTCTCTGCAGATTCTGCATGCAAAGCTTTCAGAAGAGGTTCTTAAGTGCTCTTCCTACCCCACAGTGGCACAACAAACAGCATTTTAGTCATTGTTCAGTGCTACCTCGCATATTTCTTCCCCCAGATTTGACAAGCCAAAAAAAACCAACTTAGAATCTGTTTTCAGGCTGCCTTGAATGAATCTGAAGCTATAAAACAAAAAAATCACTCAGAGAAACACCATTTAGGTAAGGAAATGGGATTTTCAAGCCCATGAAGTTTTCTTTTTTGTTGGCCAGAGCTCCACCACCCTCAAAGGAAAGAAGTTCCTCCTTATGTTTAGATGGAACTTGCTATGGTCAAGTTTGTGCCTGATACCTCTTGCCCTGACCCTGGACACCACTGAAAAGAGACTGACCCTGTCCTCCTGCTGCCCACCCACTAAGTATGGATCAGATCCCCTCTGNTCACAAGCTGATGCCACATCTTTTTAAACAAGGAAGGAGAGGCAGGGTTGTGGCCCTGTATGTTAGGGAGTGTTTTGAGTGTAGAGAACTTGACTTTGGTGATGATAATATGGAGTGTTTCTGGGTAAGGATGAAGAGGAAGGCAAATAAGGGAGATCTGGTGCTGGGAGTCTGCTCTAGAGCACCCAACCAAGAGGAGCAGGCAGAGGAAATCTTCTATAAACAGCTGGCTGAAGTCTCACAGTCACCAGCCCTTGTTCTGGTTGGGGCCTTCAACCTAGCAAACCTCTGCAAATACAACACAGCAGAGAGCAGGCAGGCTAGGAGGCTTCTTGGTTCAGCATTGAAAGAAAATGCCTCATAAGAGCAGAAATTCATGCTCTTAGGCAACTGGAAAAAATCTGTTGAGAAGGACTCTAATTTTTAAGGCGCACCTATAATTATTATAAGAGAATTTGCAGAGTCCAGTAATCCATCACAAAAATTTATTGTGTTAATTACACCAAAAAAAAAAGCTTCCTGTGCCCTGGGCAAAGATTCCATATTTGGCTTAGAAGTTGTACTTTGGTATAAAGTCAGACAATGTTCATCACTGTTGATATCTGAGTTTAAAGCCTTCTGCTGTATCAGTGCTGCAAGGTGATATGGATTCCCTTTTTCTTCTGCCTGGTAAAGCTTCTGCCTTTCGACACTCAGGTTGTGTAGAACAATCAGTTCAGTTATGTGAAGCCAGAAAGACAGATCTACAGGGCATTTCCCAAGTGTTAGAAGGCTGTCCTATTTCCTAGTAAGGCTACAAGTAGAAAACCTGAAGTATGACAAAATAATTCCCAAGCAAAATCAACTTCATTTAAAAATAGACCTGGAGATGCTTAGAGTGTTCTAAAGCAGAACCACACCTGTGAGACAGACCTGGCTCACTGCTTTTGCTTTGCTGTCCCCTTAAGACAACAAACTCTAGCCTCCAGCATTTTTGACACAATAAACTTGACCATTAGGGCTTTCTCTTGCTGAATTTTAATGGTGCCTCTTGTCTCTGAGTGAACCAGGAATGCCTTGTTAGTGTCCTGCTGCCATCCTCCCCCCATCCAAGCCCCTTAAGGGAAGAAGATTTTTGATCTCTCCAGCTTAACCATGGAATCACAGAATCATTAAGGTTGGAAAAGACCTCTAAGATCATCAAGTCCAACCATAGCTATCAGGTGGCCTCCTCAGAGCAGGAGCTCTAGCCTTGTTTCAAAAATAGCCCTTTTTTGATATGTCAGGTTAGATGTAGAAAAAAACTCATTAAATAGCCCAGCAAAGGGTCAGTCCTTTAAATAGCTGTACACGTCTTACAAACATTCACATGGAAGAGCACATCCATTTGTTGTTGTGAATACCACACTGGTATTGCTGGAATGTTCATTGTCTCCATGGCCTTGACTCTCATCAAGTGTTCAAGTCTCCCCCAGAAGCAAGTGCTGAACAGTTAGGTTCATGGAGTACTTAAAAGCTCTATTAAGAAAACAAAGTAGAAGAAGGGAGGACAAGAACTTTCCCTCATCTTTTGCTGCTATCCTGCTGGAATCTCCATCCTGTCTTCTCCAAACCACCTCATCCTCCAATTCAGAGAGGGTTTTTTTTTGCCTCCCTTTCTGGCTTCATGTCTTCTTACTGCTCAGTTTCTGTCTCTGAAGGTGTGTCTCAATCTCTTGCTTGAAAACAAGCATTCCAAGCTGGCCATGAGAAGCCTCATTCATGGCTTTGGATTGCATGCACATTTTGTACTGCTCTGGGGTCAGCTCATCCAGGCATTGCTTTTCATGCCATAGATGGAAGAGACCTCTGACAGGTGTCCGGATGACGATGAGGTTGCTGTGGAGGTATTTGCGGTACAGGTGCACATCTTCACCACCCCAGCCTTTAATGTCCAGGTCAAAGCCACCTGACACCAACAAAATCCAAAATAAGATAGGGATAGATACTAGCAAACACACTGCTATGAATTGTACCAGCCAGCCCTTTGAAACAGCCACGCTTTCTGCTGACATCAAAGGGTCCAAAGTTCTTAAGCTTCAAATCTTTCACTACCAGACAAATTGATTTATTGGTGCTGAGCAGGGCTTAGATTCTAGTAACCTTTATGGCACCAGAAATCACAGAATCAAAGAACAGTTACAGCTGGAAGATCAACAGTCCAGCCTTTGTCCTAGCCCTAGCAACCTGCTAAATGATGCTCCCAATGCAACATCTACCTGGCTCTTAAACACCTCCAGGGATGGGGACTCAAGCACCTCCCTGGGCAGCCTGTTCCAATAGCTCACAACCCTTGCAGCAAAGAAATTCCTCCTAATGTCTAGCCTGAACCTCCCCTGGGGCAATTTCCATCCATTTCCCTTTGTCCTATCACTCTCCACTAGGGAGAACAGACCAGTCCCTGCCTCTCTACAACCTCCCTTCAGGGAGTTCTAGAGAGCCAGGAGGTCTCCCCGCATAGTCTAAACATCACAGAATCATTAAGGTGGGAAGAGACCTCTAAGATCAGCAAGTCCAACCATACCTATCACTAAACCATGGCCCTCAGAAGAGCATCTTAAACCCCTCCAGGGATGGTGACTTCACCACCTCCCTGGGCAGCCTATTCCAAGACTTAACAAGCCTTTCAGTGAAGAAATTCCTGCTTATATCTAATCTAAACCATCCCTGCTGCAACGTGAGGCCATTTCCTCTTGTCTTCTCACTGTTAGCCCAGGAGAAGAGACCTACCCTCATCTTGCTACACCCTCCTTTCAGGGAGTTGTAGAGAGAAATAAGGTCTCCCCTGAGTCTTCTCTTCTCCATCTAACCAGAGCACTGCTGCAAATTAGAGGCAGAGACACACTGGCCAAGGAAAGGGAAGCTGATTCCAATTGGCTGTATTTCAGTAACAAGGCAGATGTATTGGAGTGTACTTTTCTTACCTATGTTGATAAAATCAGATCTGTACTGGCAAGTCATCCCAAAACCAAAATCTCTCCAAAATCCAGTTTCTTTTTTAATAACCTGCATGAAGGGAAAGGAATGTTCATATAGGAGCAGAAAAGCTTTCAGTGTGAGCAGCAGATAAGGCCCTGAATGTGGCCAGAAGCAGGAGCAACTGCCCTTTTATTCTTTCCCAGGTAAACCCATGGCTGAGGCTGAACCAGATGTTGTAGTTACTCATGGCATGTTTCTGCCCCAGAAAAACCAGCTGTGTCATCAGCTGTCATGGATAAACCCCCTGATCTGGAATGAGCAGGTTTTGCTCCACTCCTGATGTTGTATACCAGTATCCCATCACTCCCTGAAGTTTGCTTCTTTGCAGCCAAAACATCCTCCAAAATCATTTGTTTCTGTGGGACTCAAATCTGCTGTAAGAGAAACATCCTGGGGTAAAGCAGGGAAGGCAGATTCCACTCTGGAGCAGGTGGTGGCATCTGGATTGTAGAGCACAAGAGCTCTGGAAGAAGAGAGTCCTTCAAATCTGATGGCACAACTGACAGCTTTTGGATTACCTTAATTCTGTCAGAGCTTAGGAAAGTGGTAAGGATAGTTTTCCATTCCAGAACTGCTAAATTCAGCTTAAATGGAAGTCCAGAAATGTTTGATGGCAGATGATAAAAGCCTTTGTAGTAATGAATGCAATTCTGAGATGGAACAGGAAAACTCTGTGCATTGCAGGTAGAAAATTCAGGGCAGTGAGAAACCATGCCTATCATTCCCAAACCCAGATCTCCAAGTATAGATCCCTAAGGTCATAATTTATGTGTTTAAGTGACCTAGCACAACATGGTGAGCCATCCAAGTGTTTCAAGGCACTGGAACGGGGATTGAAATCCTCTAAGCAAGTCAGCAGTACCTCCTACTCTTGAAGGTCTGCTTACAAACCTACCTTTTAGCAGCTCTTTTAAAACATTTGGGTTTTGCTTGCAAAATGTTACAGAAGATGAGGAGAAATGAAAGATGAGGAGACACAATTTCCATTTCTGGCTTTAAAAATCTCTTCCAAAATAGCCTCTCCTGATTTCCCATTCATGCCTTCCCTTTTATTCATAACCCTTGCCTCTCCAAGGGCTTGTTCTTGTATTTTACTCCTCACAGAATCAATCATTCAGGTTGGAAGTTGCTCTCTCTTGCTTTTCTCATTCCTCCTGTCCTTGAAAAAGCCAAGCTGCTGCAGAAGCCAATTAAAAGGAACCAAGATTGTATCTGTCAGGTCTGCCCTGGAACAAGAAAGCTCCACAATGATGTCCTTCCAGCAAGCTACTCGTGTATTAGCATTATTATTTCCCATTAGTGCAAGTGGCTGCTGCACAAATCAAGTCCTTTCAAAGATTTCTGAAGGCTTGGGGTTGGTTGCTTTTTTTCTCAGAGTATCAGGACAGAGTGCTACCACTCTCTTATTTTAATGACACAGATCTGGCCTCATGCCTAGGAACTAAAGTGGGCTGAAAACCTAAAGATCTGCAGAAAAATGATCTCGGTAATAGTTCTTTAAATCAAGAAGCTTTTCTGACATAAGCTTCACATTTTATGATTCAACTATCAGCTATAAATATTTGCACAAGCCTGACAATGTGCTTAGTGGAATTTATGCTAGCTTGAGAGCTAAAGTCTGTTTCATTTCCCAAGCACAGTGCTTCCAAGCTTGAGGATCCCTGAAGAGCTCATGGGAATCTCATGGTATTTCCTCTGAGGAAAAAACAAACAGTGGAAAGGATTATTTAGACTCTTCAGTAGAAAACTTTTTGGCTCCCTCCACAGGGAGCAATAGACAAAAGGTATTTTGCAATATTTGGGGTGGATTTGTCAAACTCACTCTTCATTTGTCTGGAGGGATTGCAGGAGGTGGTGTAGTGATGGCAGCTGACTGGACTCAGAACCTTAGTGAGCTTTGTCAGCTTTTCTTGTGCTGGGAACACAAGAATCCTAATTCTTACCTACCAGGAACACCAAGAGAAGTTGGGATGCTCTAGAGATAGTGTGCAGCCTGGGACAGGATGAGCCCTGAGAGGTGCAGTGTTTGGCAGTAAGAGGAGCAGCTGGCACCTGACCTAGAGGAACTGAATGAAGCTACATAGCTGGTTTATGCTTTAATTCAACCACTTAGCAGCACTAGTGGGCAGAGGGCTGCCAGAGACCCCCTGCCTCAGGAGAGAAGGCAGAGTGGAGGGTGTACATGCCACCACTCTATCATCCCTATCAGTGCCAAGTGGTGTCCCTCAGGGCTCTGTGCTGGGGCCTGGACTGGTTAATATTTGTATAAAGGCTCTGGGCAGCAGCATTGAGTGCACCAGCAGCAAGTGTGCAGATGACGCCAAGCTCTGGGGTGCTGGGGATAAGTTGGAGGGGCAGGATGTCATCCAGAAGGACCTGGACAAGCTGGAGAGNTAGATTTAGACTGGATATTAGAAAGAAGTTCCTCCCTATGAGGGTGGTGGAACACTGGCCCAGGTTGCCCAGGGAGGTGGTTGAGTTGCCATCCCTGGAGGCATTGCAGGTGAGGCTTGCCAGGGCTCTGGGCAAGCTGATGTAGTTGGGGATGTCCCTGGCCACTGCAGGGGGGTTGGACTAGATGAGCTCCAGAGCTCCCTTCCAACCCAAACCACTCTAGGATTCTATGATTCTATGATCCCTTTAACTACAATTCCAGAACACAAAGGAATGGACAATAGCATCTGCAGCAGTGCCAAATGCCACCAGCACTCTTATGAACCTCTTGTCTGTGTCCTCTGTTTCTCTTTCTCATCATCAAGGAGATTCATCCACATTTTTTAATCCTGTGGCTTATTGCAATGTGTTTGGTCTCACCCTGAAGATGAGTAGGTGAGATGGAAATCAGTGGAGTTCTGCTGTGTTCTAGGTTAGAGACAGCTCTGAGTACATCATCTGACTCTGATCCAATGTGGGGTGTGTGCCTCAGGAACACAATCTGCTCCCAGGCAGCTTCATGATGAGCTATGGGATGGGACAAACCACTGTAGGTGTTCAAGTAAGTGGGGGGATAAGTGTGCCAGCCACTGGAACTCTGTTTTCTCTGACTCATCTGGGCATAACTATGCTTTTTACAAATGTCAGCTCTTCAGGATGCAAGCAAAGAAACTCTTCAGTGCGAGGAAGAAATGAGAGCAAGATCAGCCCAAGACAGCACAGCATGGAGGAATTGTTGGCTCATTAGACAATCCCTTCTGGCAGAAAAGCACAGATTAAATTCTTAGGTTCCAAGTATAAAATATCCAACAAGGGTTAAAGTAAATGGTACTAGGATACTTCCCTGTGAAGCTTAGCTGCAGAACTCACACTTAGGTGACTGCTGTAGGAGTTTTGCCTGTGTGGTAGTTGCTGTGAAGAAGGAGTAGGTAAATACTACCTAATAGGTAAATACTAATAGGTAAATACTACCTAAGAGCACATGCACATGTCCAATTAAAAGCAGGCATTCAGGAAAGCAAGTACTTACCAGCTGCTGTTCTAAAGATGGGATGGAATCCTGGTGGCCATAAATTATACTGGGGTTATACTGGCTGAAGAGAACAGGATAAAACACCTTCTTTCCTGGAAATGACAGTGGGTTATATCTATTTTTAAAGGCTGTGTAAAACACACTTCTCTCTCACACAAAGTGCTGTCTAGGTCAGATCAAATCCAGATGAAGTCATACAAGTTTTGGACTAAGCCTATGTTCTTTGCATGAGAATGTGAAGCTATAATTAGCAAAAAAAAAAGATCTTGTTCCAGAAAGCACAGGTGCTAAAGGCAAGAAATTCAACCACAGTGGCAGCAGGAATGTTACAATCTTCCAAAAGCCAGGCAGCAATGGAATTTTTAGACATGTCTTAATTAGTTCTCTGAGTTTCAAGAATGATTTACAGCATTACTTCATTACCAAGTTAAAGGCAAGACTAATGAAGACTGTTACACAAGAGGTAAAAATCTGCTGAAAGTCAACACACTTGCTGAGGAACAGTACCTGGCTGTGTGTTCAGTCTACAGGAGTTCAGGAACTCAGCTGTGAAGTAGATGTCTACATCACAAAAGAAGAGAACAACATTGTTTCCTTTCCAAAATCGAGCCCCAACATCTAATCCTTTGCCCCTGGAAAATTCTTCATTCAGCTGGATGAAGGTGAAATTCTTAAAGTTGGCTGCCCTGGGAGAGAGAATCACAGAATCCCAGAATGTGAGGGCTTGGAAGGGCCCTAGAAAGCTCATCTAGTGCAACCCCCCTGCCAGAGCAGGAGCACCTAGACCAGCTCACACAGCAATGTGTCCAGGCAGCTCTGCAATGGCTCCAGACAAGGAGACTCCACAGCCTCCTGGGCAGCCTGGGCCAGTGCTCTGGCACCTGAACTGCAAACAAGTTGCTCCTCAGCTTAATCCTAAACCTGCTGTGCTCCAACTTGCTCCCATTCCCTCTTGTGCTACCATTGGATGCCATGGAGCAGAGCCTGGCTCTCTCCTCCTCACACTCACCCTTCCCATATTTCTAAGCATTGCTGAGCTCTCCTCTCAGTCTCCTCTTGTCCAGGCTGAAGAGACCCAGCTCTCTCAGCCTGTCCTCCTAGGGCACATGCTCCACTCCTTTCAGGATCTTGCTGGCCCTGTGCTGGACTCTCTCCAGCAGCTCCCTATCCTTCTGGAGCTGAGGGGCCCACAACTGGACACAGCATTCCAGGGGAGGCCTCCCCAGGGCACAGGAGAGGGGAGAAGAACCTCTCTGGCTCTGCTGGCCACGCTCCTCTTCATGCATCCTAGGATGCCATTGGCCTCTTGGCCACAAGGGCACATTGCTGCCTCATGGGCATCCTCCTAGCCACCAGCACTCCCAGAGCTTTTTCCCCAGGGCTCTTCTCCAACACATCAGTTCCCAGGCTGGACTGATCCATGGGCTTGTTCTTTCCCACATGCAGTACTGCACACTTCCCCTTGTTCAATGGCATTAAGTCTCTCCCTGCCCATGTCTCTAGCCTGTCCAGGTCACTCTGGATGGCAGCACAGCTCCTGGTGTGCCAGCCACTGCTCCAAGCTTGGGATCATCTGCAAACTTGCTGAGGGAACACTCTACCCTGAAAATATTCATCAGCTGACCCTGTCCTCCCAGCTCTTCATACAAATGGGGGCAGGAATCCAATTAACCAAGAAATCTGTAGTAGCACAGTTCTGAGAGCAGTTTGAGAGACATCTTCTTTAAGCCTTGAGGAGATTGCCACTTTGCCTACCTTCTGAGCTCAACCTGTCTACTCCTACACAAGCATTCCTGTCACAGACATTCTTTGGGCAGACCTCACAAGTATCCCAACAAGGCTTTAAATAGACAAAATTATCTTTAGTAGGCAAATATAAAATACCTGTGGTCATATTAATGTATCTATACAAAGGTCTTCTTCCCACGTGGAGGTAACAAAAGGCTACATTGCCCCATGATCTTGACAAATACAACAAACTTTGGAGGTCAACTTCCAGTCCTAACAATTAAAACCACTTTCAAAAGCACTAAAGAAGTTATGAGGAGGGGAAAAAAGATCAGTAAAATCTGCTTTGTGGTTCCAAAAATCAACATCACAAAGCCACAGGGGTGGGACTGTCATAGCAACACTGGTTTGATCTGATACAAAGAGGAAAAAGCCATTTTCTCCAGTTGAGTTTAGACCTTTTTGGCTCAGCTCTCTAGTCTCCAATTCATGGTACAATCTCTCTGTATGGACAAGCATGCTTCAGATCCTCAGGTACTTACTTAGAGGTGTTTTCAAGTATTGATTTGACTTCATTCATTTGTTCTTTTCCAAAGTAAACTACAGTGAGGTGAATTCTCCCATCCTGCTGAATGCCCATTTCCCTAGAGAACAGAGACAGCTTGAGTCACAAAGTGATAAAGGCAGATTACTCCTTAAATTGTGTTTGTTATGTTACTAGGAGGATGCTGTTAAAAGAGGCTAACCAGCCCCAGGAAGAATAATCAGGAGAATATGAGAAGGGGGATTTTTGAAGAAACTAGACATAAGCTACCTCTTAACCTTGATTTTTTTGGTAACAGATATTCCAGAGGTCAGAGCTTGGGCATTTTGTTAAGAACCATTTAGTGGGAACTTAAGTATCAAGCAGAGATCAAGCCAGGAGCCTAAGGGAAGGATCAGGCTGAACTGATGCTAGACATCAGGCCTTACTTACACAAACTTGAATCAGCAGGAGTTCAGCTATAATCAGCAAAGAGATCAGCATGACCAGAGTGTGATTTCTCCCCTCCTAAACCAAGCATCTATCAGATGGCTAATTTAGACAAGGAGACTATTTTTAGATGGCTGTAATCAGGCAAAACAAACCCCACTGTAAGAGTCAGTACCTGATGCTAACATAGTCTTTTCTGGGCAGCTTTTTAAAGCTACATCTCAGTGAAATTCTCCCTCTAAACCTCATCTCTGTACTGAAAACTAGAAGTTGACAAGTAGCTATCCTGAAAATCCAAATACATTTCCTGCTTGCCTCTTACTGCCTTTATCTTTTCTCTAATAGGGCCTGGCAAAGTGTCTGGGAACACTAATTCCCTTGGGGTTTTTAGTTCCTTTGCAACTAATGGCATGGAAATCTTATGTTAGCACAGCCTTCTGAGCCCCAACAGGACAGATTGAGACAATAAGGCAGGTACATGCAAATCAGAAACCCTCATGGCTGGAATGTTATTGCTTTTACTGCTAATGACAATGCATTCAACAGTCAAATGTCTTTCAATCTCAAGAAATTACTTCTTAGTGGAATAAAGAAAGTAGAAGTAGCATGATTTTGACTGAAGGAGGCCTTGCTAACTCTGGAAATTGCATCTTGCTTGCCAAATAAAATGTAAAGGCAACACTGGAGAGGAAACTCACCTGAAATTCTGCATGAACTGCCTGAATTTGCTGGCTCTCTTGGCCAGTGGCACAATGACATTAATCAGGGTGTCAGCTACATTGACATTTTCATTTTTCACTTTCATGACAGGCCCAAATGGCCTGAATAGAACAATCTTCTTGAACTGATGCTTTGTGTCTCCTTTGAAAGTCAGCTCATACAATGTGCCTTTGTCTTTCTCTGTGCGGTAGATCCCTGCAGGAAAACAAAAAGAGGGGAGATTTGGGATTAAAGCTGGGCTTCTGTGGGGGAAAAAATGATCAAACAGGGTGTAAAGGAGGACCCTGGGAACTACCAACCTGTTAGCCTCACCTCTGTGCCTGGGAAAATCATGGAGCAGATTCTCCTAGAAGGTCTGCTAAGGCACATAGAGGAGAGGGAGGTGATCAGAGACAGCCAGCATGGCTTCACTAAGGGCACATCCTGTAGACAAACCTAGGGGCTTTCTACAATAGTGTGACTAGCTCAGTGGACAAGGGACAAGCTGTGCATGTGATCTATCTGGACTTGTGCAAGGCCTTTGACACAGTCCCCACAACATTCTACTGGCCAAGTTAGAGAGCTATGGATTGGATGGGTGGACTGTTCAGTGGATAAGGAACTGGCTGGCTGCTCGCATCCAGAGGGTAGTGGTCAATGGCTCAATGTCCAGCTGGAGATCAGTGCCAAGTGGTGTCCCTCAGGGCTCTGTGCTGGGGCCTGNCTCCTACAAGGACAGGCTGAGGGAGCTGGGATTGTTCAGCCTGGAGAAGAGAAGGCTTCAGGGGGACCTACTAGTGACCTTCCAGGACCTAAAGGGAACTTCCAAGCAGGCTGCAGAGGGCCTGTTTGCAAAGGCCTGCAGTGAAAGGACAAGGGGCAATGGTTTTAAATTGGAGAAGAGTAGATTTAGACTGGACATTAGGAAGAAGTTCCTCCCCACGAGGGTGGTGGAACACTGGCCCAGGTTGCCCAGGGAGGTGGTTGAGTTCCCATCCCTGGAGGCATTCCAGGTGAGGCTTTCCAGGGCTCTGGGCAAGCTGATGTAGTTGGGGATGTCCCTGGCCAGTGCAGGGGGGTTGGACTAGATGAGCTCCAGAACTCCCTTCCAACCCAAACCAGTCTAGGATTCTATTCTATGATTCATATGTTACACCTAAGCAAGGCAGCAGAGGCAGGAGACATTTACTTTTAAACCAGTATACAATCCACCATGGTTTGGAGGGCAGAGCCACAGCCCTGGGCTTGCAGGCGCTCTTTGGTATTCTCATAGACACATTCCTAGGCTTGGCTGAGTTCCACAGCTCTGAAGGTTACCAATTGCTCACACTCAGTATCACTCAGCAGACAAACTGTCCTTCTTCTTCCAGACTGCTCCAATGGCACACTGCAGACATGCATGGTAATGCTGAGGCAGAGAGGTTGCAAAAGGCTCTTTGCAAGAAGAGTTATTAAGGCCATCTCCCAGAAAAGCAATTTCCAGATGAGCACATTCATTTCCTCCTTTCTGCTAGAAAGTCCCCTAACAAATCTCTGCATCTAGGCTCCCAGCATCCATTTATTTCACCCACTACCTATCAGGATAAGACTCCCTCTCCTGTTCCTCAGATCTCAAGAGACTTTTATTTTCTTTGTGAGCATTATGGAATGATCTGCAAGCATCACATTTTTGTGGACTTTGTCAAAGGCTAGACCCTGGACACAATCCTGGAGACTGCATTAGACAATAATAACTTAATTCATATATATTTCATGTCTAAAATTAACTTTTTGACAAGGGCTAGCATGAACTATAAAAGTATTGCCCATGCCTCACTGAACCACTATTCTGATACTGTGAATGAGCTAAAGTTGACATGAATGTCATGGATGACAACTTTACCCTCAGTTAACCATAGCTGATAGGCTTCAGGTCTTCCACTGTCAATAGAAACATTTCGTGGAGCCATGCTCATGGCTTATATTCTCTCAGGTGGTGTAGGAATTTCTATGAGGATTTATCATCAGTCCTCATCCCCATTTTAACTCAATATTACAATGATCTTATCCTTTGAGGAAGAGCATCATCCTTTCTCCCAATTAGCTTCCAGGTAGCCAACCACCAGGAGCTGTCAACTTGAGAAAGCAAAGCTACTCCTTTCCATTTGACTCCAACCACTTATTTTAATATTCCAATCACTAGACAGACACATACTTCAAGTAAAAAAAAATTAGGATACAGCATATATGCCCATGCCAGGGACTGGGCTGCCACCACCTCTCTGGGCAACCTGCACAGTGGCTCAGCACCCTCCTGGGGAACAACTGCTGCCTAACATCCAACCTAAATCTCTGCTCCTCAAGCTTGTGTCCATTCCCCCTAGTCCTAGCACTACCTGATAACACTCTTGATGCTCTCCATGTTGTTTTCTCATGGAGAAAACCACTGAACCTGGTATAAAAGTGGGAGCAATAAAGGGGAGAGGGGAGGATTATAGTTGCTGAGCAGCTCAAGTGTCCCTCTGAAGAGAGAAGCAGAGCAGAGCAGCAGCCAGATGAACACATTTTGGGGCCCAGGGAGGAGGTGTAGTTCTCTTGATTTTGAATAAGAAAACATGGAAAATTCCACCATGTGTCAGCTATTACTCCTGGAAGGAGAACTGTGTGGGAATCCTATCCAAATTTGATGTAACAGCAAATCTGCTGAGAAGGAGTTCAGCTCAGATGTAAGGTACTAGGGTCACAGTCTAATTCCTACACACAAGTGGTTCTGTCTAGAGGATGCAATATTATTTTAAGCGATCCCAGCCACAGAGACAAAACAGTTCTCCTGAAATGTAAGGAGGGCTTGAAGAAACATTCTCCCTCTGTGAAGACAAGAATAAAGGCATGAAATGGAAGAGGAAAGGACACAGAGCCTAGTCAAATTTATCCCACCACTCTGCCCACTGACATATATTAGCAATGAACTGGGATTGAAAGTGATAGCAGGTACAGGTATGACCCACAAGAACACAAAAATCCACACAAAAGGCTCAAGTAAACAAGATAAACTTGCACCATTTAGGAGCAGCAAGACACTTGAGGAAAGGCAGTGGCAAAGGCTTCACTGAATAGGGCAGAAAGGAAGATGCAAGGCTCACACATCAGGAGCAGGAGCTCAGTTTGTGAAGCCTATCTCTGCCCCTGATTGCCTGATTTTCATTTCAGCACATCCTTCCACCTGCTCAACCTTAAGGAGAGTAGCACCAGCTTGGATGGAAGAGATGCAAACAGCTTATGTGTGCTGTTTATTGCTAAAGCAGCTGGAAGATAAGAAGCTTCCAGGGTTAAGTGGTATTATTTTCAGTGCAGACCTAGACCATATCTCCCAGAAAGCTCCAGCTATCCTGGGCAGTTCCAGAAAATAAAACCAGCTGGATTTGCTGGCTGGGTAATGCTGCTCATGATGCTGTGTAGCTGGATTGGTACAAACTGCCAGAAGCTGCAATGGAATCCAGCCTGTTACTAACTTGTTGTGTAGGCAGCAGCACTTGCAGAGCACTGTCTCCAAAACAAGTTCTGAGTCCAAATCATATTTGAAATGCAGTACTGGAACAGAAACCTCAGTCCTCCCTTCTCCTCTTCAAGTTATAGAGAGCAGTGGGGCTTTTTTTCCTGTGCTTTGACTGACAATTTGTGCTGTTCTTGGAGAATGGAAGATGGAGAAAAAGAGATTGCCAGGAGATAACAGAGACTTCCAAAGGAACTCCACAGGGAAATCAGCTGCCAAGTCAGCTCTTGGTTCCCATCCCTAATCCCTGCATTTGCAAAGAAATTGGTTTGCACTGCTAAGGAAGAATGAGAATTGGTGGTCACTATGAGAGACTAGCAGGCTCTGTTGTCACAAAGTCCCTTTCTCTAGGAAAGCTACCATCCTGCAGCTGTGCCTGAAACAGCATCTCTGGCTCACAACACTAACAGCATCCCAGACATCTGTGCTCTGAGGTAACACCCTCAGCAATGCAATCAACACCAGAACCCCTCACCAGCACCATGTGGACCTTCTAAAGCTGCTGTCTGCATACAAACCTTCAATGAAGTCCGAGGCTGTATACACATGAGGTTTGGCTTTGCTGTCCCCCTCTGGCTTGTTCAAACTCCCAACAGCTAACTCAATCACCTCTACCAATTCATCTCTCTTATCCTTCCTTACAGGTTTCTCTTCTGGGTGACGTGTCAGCCCTGTCTCCAGTTGGTAGACTTTCTGCAGGGTAAAGCTCTCAAAGGGCACAGCTGCATACTCTGTGGAGAGCTTAATGCCACTGTGCACCTCTGCTTTGTCTATTTGGGAACGAAGGAAAGCCAGCAGGTTAGCCTGGGCCTTCTCTGGGTTATTGTGGTCAAGTTGAATATCCAAAGGGTCTATGTGCTGGTCCTGCACATTTTTAGGCTGCTTGCTCCTGCCTTGGAGCTCAGCCTTCAGTTGGGCAATTTGTTTCTTCAAGCTGATGATGTAGTTGCGGTGCTGCTCTTCTTGCTCTTGCAGAAAGGCTTCCTTTGCAGTTGGACCATGCACCCTGGGCAAGGCAAGCTGCTGGTTGTCACCCTTGGGTGTGCAAGCCAACATATAAACAATAGACACTGAGCAGCAGGCCACCACCAGAAGGCCTACAAGTCGGGGAAGAAACAGAATGAATCCTCGCCGGAGCATCATCTCTCAACAAGCAGAGTCTAACCCCACACGTGCAACAGTCCTGATGGTCATGCAGTGCCACAGAGGTCCCTGGACTTGGAGTACTCTTACACAGATGCATGTATGTGCAGGAAGTGGCTTCTCAGGTCTCTTAAAACATGTGCTCTGCCTCTATACTGGGTGCTTTCTGGTGTTTATCAAGCAGGACCAAAAGACAAGCTGCAAAGCAGAGAAGACACCTCCTGATCCTCATGGTGACACCTATGCTGTTGCAACATGATCAGCTGGTGGCTGATGAAGCCTGAGGACCTGAAAGACAAATGACAGGGACAGTCATTCAAGCATGTTTGAATATTCTGATTCAGTCCTGACCATTGAGAGTGGTCTAAGAATTAACCTCTTCTCTCAACTGCTATGGCAGAGCTGTGAAGTGCTTGTGCTAAGACTCAAAAGGTGCCAGGACCCCTAGATGTGAAATCCTGCATGCATGTGCTTAATCTTTATCATATCACATGGTTTAAAGAAAACAGAAGTTTTACATCAATCTGCACCTCAGGAAGTTTTTCATCATCCTCATATCATCACTGGCAATTCAGAACTTAAATCAGTCCAACAGTTTAATTCCCTAGGCAGCCTCATCTCCTCGGATGGTAAGATTGATGGAGAGATAGACACTAGGCTAGCAAAGGCATAGAGTGCTTTGGGAAAACTCTATCCAAGAGTCTGGTGAAATAAACACTTGAAGAAAAGTACGAAGATCAGTGTTTCTAGAGCCATTGTGCTGTCTACTCTTTTCTATGGTTCCCAAGCATGGCTCATCTATCCCCACCACCTACGACTCTTGGAGCGCTTCCAGCAGCGCTGTCTCCAGACAATCCTAACCATNCACATGGTCCATTGCCAAAGAATAACTAGTCAAGTCCTCCTAGTCTGCCATGCTTTAGAAATACTAGGAAGACATCATCTATGAACAACTAGTCAAGGCCTCCTAGTCTGCCATGCTTTAGAAAGACTAGGAAGATATCATCTATTACTTTCTGGTGAGATATTAAGGTGCTCAGGTCATCTGACCAATGATGCATTGAGCATTCTCAACTCTTGGAGCACTACTATTTTGAAGGTAGTCAGCCCCACAGCTCCCTCATACATTTCAGCTTCCAGACATTGCAAATTTGAACATAGGAACTCTGACCTGAGGCAGAAACTTGATAACCAAGAAACTAGAAACTGTTATCAAAAGCAATAGCTGCAACTAACATTGTTGGACATATCTTACCAGATACTTCCATAAAACCCAAAGAACTAGGGATAGGGTGTTTGTTGTTTTTTGTTTTCAGGAGCTTTCAGACCAAGTCTTACTCAAAATTAAGGGAAGTTTTGTTTTCATCTAGGAGGTTGTCATCATTACACACTCTGTTATCATTTTAAGGCCCTCTTTTGTTCCTCATAATGCTATAAAATTCTGTCAATAACATACAGTACTACTGTGTTTTCCACTTACGCTCTCTGCCCAGGAGCAAAAGACCAGAGATAAGGTTTAGTGAAAACTTCTTTTTTTTTTTTTAGAGAAAGAGAAATTAAAACTGTCAACTTTCTTATTTTTAGTAAGACTTCCTCAAGTGTCCTTAGAAAAAAAATTAGGGGACTGAAGATGAATATTGATCTAGCTGTAAACTCCATCAACACAATTATGCTGAGAACACTACCAATGGGATTTTCAAAAGCCCTCAGTTTTGGCCCAGATCCATGAGGATGGAGCAACTTTATCATTTGCTCAGCTGACAGTAGACTGAGGCCAAGGCTGTGACACTGCATTTTTAGACTGCAACACAACCCAATTAACTCCTTGATGCTCTCCTCTTGGGTGCAATCCTCACACTATGACACTGCTCTTTGACAACAGAGATTCATAGTCCTTTTACTCAGATCTCCTTGCCAGCAGACCCTGAAGTACAAACAGTTGAGCTAGAAAGAAGAGTTTCAGAGCTATTTTCAGTTATTTTTAGTCTTGAGTCAAACTGTAGAACTTCTCAGCAATTGCTCCAGGACTTCCCCCACCCATATCTTGATTATGACTCTCTATATAGGAGTTCTGCAGAGATATTGCTGATCTTTGAACTGTTATCAATATTTGACCAGGCTGCAGAGCTTCTAGAGTAGAGCTATAAAAATACTACTATATTTTTCTCCAAGTATGGCTATTTCTCAAAATGGCTCTCTGAGAATTGATAGGATTCTCCAAAATTGGCAGTGTTTTCAAAGGAAGAATTGGCTGAATGTTGAAGCAAATATTCAAGCAGCAGGAAAAAAAGGGACAGGGTGAAGTTGGCACTCTTACCTTTTTGCTGTGATCTTCTCTTTGGATCATCTTGGGTCTGCTTACAGCTACTTCTCAGCTTGCCACAATCATCTCCTGTTTATCTCTTTTCTTCTGCCCTTCCCAGAAAATGTGTGTACTATAAAAAGCACTGCCAACCTCAGAACACCTCTTCATTGCTTTCACATTTGCCAGCTGCCTACATCTTCAGTCTGTCTCCTGTGTGGTGCAAGGCTGTAGTGGAGATGCTTCCTATGGATGCTGCTCTCCTGCAATGTAAAGGAGCTTGTCAAGGAAGGCAAAATGAAGCTGGGCATTTCTAACTGGACAACAGATCTGGCTTAGAAGACTGCAAGGAGGTAGTGTGCAGTGAGACAGGGTCAGGAAGTGGTAAGATGTAGTACATAAAACACTGCTGTGCTTGTATGCTTCACTTCACACAATTAGTCCATTGAGTGAATTGGCAGAAGCTGAACATCACTGAAAGGATTAGTTGTGCTAACAGGGTGTAAACTGAAATTACATCTCAATGGCTTAGGCAAACACACAATTTCATTTCTATAAGCAGCAACAGACTCGAGTTTTGGGGTAAAGAGCTCTTCAAATGTTAACCTTAAAATACATGTGTATAGCTACCTTCCCTAAAATACTGAATCTCTCTTCAGGGTCCTCTTTTCTTTCCTATCTAGTTTGTAATCTCACTCATCAAGGATAGGTCTTTAAAACCACTTCAGAACAGTAAATGAACTGAGCTACTTTGTCCTTTGAACCATTATTCTCATCAGAAATTAAGGCAGTGGGGATTTCCACCTTCTTGATGGGGATTTCACTATCACAACTGCAGGTATCCTGACATCAAGCAGCTCACTACATGCCCTCTGTTGCTAGATCTGTCTGCTGGCTTTGGTGGCATTAGCTTCCAGTGATTGACATTTCAATATACAGCTTGTTCCTGTCCTGCTACCTCATGGGCTTCCTTCTGAAAGCAGTCCCAATCCATGGCAGTGCCAAAAAAAGCAGATTACTGTAAGTCAACACTGAAGGTGCTCCCAGCTAAGGCATCTCAGCTGCATAGACAGTAGCAGAAAGCTTAGGGATGGTAACTCCTCCTCACAAGTGTTCTGTTGATTTCACCAGCCCTACACAGTTTCACACCAACTAAGAGAGGCTGAGATGAAGGGGAGAGAAACTGAAATGTCTGCTTTTTTTTCCAGGAACTGACAAAACACCTCTGTATTTCACAGCAAGAAGTAGTCTTAGTCTATTTGCAAAGAGAAGCTGTAATGAATATGCAGTGGTTGGTCTGATAGCTGAGGAAAAGGCCAGTCACTCTAAACCAGCCTCTGTTTGCCAAAAAAATCTTCAACCTCAGCTCAACCTGTTAGCCCAGCCAGAGGTCAGTTCAGCTCAGCTCACAGAGGTGCTTTTCACTTGTTTTTCAAGGAGCCTGGGCCCCATAAAATGATCTAAACACAGAAAGAGCTTCTCTCATCACTGCTTCAATAGCTCTGCTGCACCCTGTCGTAGGGAGGGTCTCAACTTAAGCAAGTTGGTTGGTTTGAACTGTTGGATGGTGTGCACCCACTACTGTTACTCACCAGCATTTGGCTTTTTAATGGACTGTAGAGATAGTGGAAATTTAGAAGACAACATATTTCAAGTCTGCATTTTCGATAGTGGGTGGCTAGGAGGATGCCCATGAGGCAGCAATGTGCCCTTGTGGCCAAGAGGCCAATGGCATCCTAGGATGCATGAAGAGGAGCGTGGCCAGCAGAGCCAGAGAGGTTCTTCTCCCCTCTCCTGTGCCCTGGGGAGGCCTCCCCTGGAATGCTGTGTCCAGTTGTGGGCCCCTCAGCTCCAGAAGGATAGGGAGCTGCTGGAGAGAGTCCAGCCCAGGGCCAGCAAGATCCTGAAAGGAGTGGAGCATGTGCCCTAGGAGGACAGGCTGAGAGAGCTGGGTCTCTTCAGCCTGGACAAGAGGAGACTGAGAGGAGACCTCAGCAATGCTTAGAAATCTGTGAAGGGTGAGTGTGAGGAGGAGAGAGCCAGGCTCTGCTCCATGGCATCCAATGGTAGGACAAGAGGGAATGGGAGCAAGTTGGAGCACAGGAGGTTTATTATTAAGCTGAGGAGCAACTTGTTTGCAGTTCAGGTGCCAGAGCACTGGCCCAGGCTGCCCAGGAGGCTGTGGAGTCTCCTTGTCTGGAGCCATTGCAGAGCTGCCTGGACACATTGCTGTGTGAGCTGGTCTAGGTGCTCCTGCTCTGGCAGGGGGGTTGCACTAGATGAGCTTTCTAGGGCCCTGCCAACCCCTAACATTCTGGGATTCTGTGATTCTCAAAAGACAGAGTGGGAATTTGTGCAGAAGAAAGGGACACAAAACAATCTCTCTCTGCATATGGATCTCCCCTCTGAGCTCCTCATTCTCCCCACTCTTCATGTTGAAGACCAAACCAGATGATAACAGAACAGTCACATCTGCAGAGGCAGCAATCTCTCAGCACACATAGCATGGGCAAAGCCAAATCATTGCATGTTTTCAAGCACTTTACAGCACAGCTTCCTTTTGCAGGCTGGTAAGTGCCATGTTTAGGTTGAGAGAGTTGGGATTATTCAGTCTGGAGAAGAGAAGGCTCCAAGAAGACCTTCTTGTGGCCTTCCAGGATCTGCAGGGGTTACAAAGGGGCTGGGGAAGGACTTGTTAGGATGTCAGGGACTGATAGGACTAGGGGGAATGGACACAAACTTGAGGAGGAGAGATTTAGGTTGGCTGTTAGGCAGCAGTTGTTGCCCAGGAGGGTGCTGAGCCACTGTGCCAGGTTGCCCAGAGAGGTGGTGGCAGCCCCAGCCCTGGCAGTGTTGCAGGCCAGGCTGGCTGGGGCTGGGAGCAAGCTGCTCTAGTGCCAGGTGTCCCTGCCCAGGGCAGGAGGTTGGACCTAAAGGAGCTTTAGGCTCCCTTCCAACTCAGTCCTCAACACATTAAAAATGGGATCTATGCTTTCAATTTTTTAATAAACCACCTCCATTTGAACAAGTAGTCTCCTAATTTACAGCTCCCTGATATACTAATTTATCACCATAAAGCTAATTTCTCATTGATGAAGAGAAATTTTAGTTTCCTCAGGGAACTCTGTTGGTATCTGGGATTAAAGCTGTGGTTGATTAAGGAGATTTTAATTGCAGTTCTTGCAATAGCTGTTAATAGCTCTTAAACACCAACCATTCAGCTAGAAATGGGCTAAAACTCTGCTAAATTGTGCTAAAAGCTTAACAGTTCACACAAGAGGCATCCTGCTTCTCTGACACAGAGCTGATTGATGACACAAGTAAAGCCATTTTCCCTTGCCAGGAAAAGCTCTCTTTTTCTTCCCCCTTTTGTTACAGGGGAGAAGTACACCCCACAGTCAGGTCAACACTTCCTGAGAGGTTGCACACAGCCTCTCTCTTAAAAACAACAACTTCAGCCTTCAAGCAGAAGAAGCCAAGCCCCTTTCATGCAAGGAAATCACACAAATCATCTGAACTGACACTCACTGAACCACAAAGGTATCTGGCTTGCTTTGATGTAACAAAGTCATTTATCAAAGGTGAGGCAAATCTAACTTCTTTTCTTTGTCTTTTTAAGGGGAGTTCATCTTTCTAAAGAAAGCAATTGAGGTGCATTTATAAAGCTTTTCAGAAAATAAGAATGAAAAGAATAAAAGCAGCAGAATAATTCTCATAACCTACCAGAATATTTGAAGGAAAGAGATTTCCTTAGGAGATGAAGCTTCATGCTACTGACTCTTTTTTCCCCCCCCTCTGTTCATATGGAAACCTGCCTGCAAATAAGAGCATTATTTTGACAAAGATTGGCTAGAATGTGTGCTGGCACAGCTACCCAAGATAAAGACATCAAGCTGAGAAATTGCTGCTATATCTTTACAGATTCCTCCTTTTCTTTCCCCAGTTTCCTCTTGAATATTAAAATCATACCATTTTCAATGAGAAGCTGTGGCAGTTTGATTCAGATCTTCCCCCCCCACACACACCACCAGTTAATGTCCTCTAAGCTGCTTGCTTTCTAACCCCTGGAGAAGGAAATGCAGCTATTTTCTGTAGTCCTTTAGAAGTAGATATTGTCCCATCAGCTCCTCTGCAGGGTTTACTGTAACCATGGATTCTGGATTATAGGGCTAAAGATTTAAAGTCCTCATACTGATAAGCAATTAGTCCTCTTGTTTCATTATTAATAGGCAGTAACACTCAACTGAGAAGTAGATAGGAGTAAAGGTTCTGCAATCTTGCATCTGAGAGATGGACATATCATCACACTAGTGAAATACCTGAAAGATTCCATAGAAACTGAGTAAGTCATAGATTTCTTTCATCTCTACACCTCCACCAGCTTATTTTTGTTCTGTTATCACAGAATTAATTCAACAAGGGCTATTAGGAACACCAATAAAATGTCTCACTAGGAGTATTTCAGTAGTCCCTAAAGCAATAATGGTTCTCCTATTGATGGGAAAACATCTCCTTTTCCTTGTTGTAGCTAATTGAATAAGGCTGAGTTTTTAATCTTCAAAACAAATGACCATTTATTAATTTAATTTATTAATATAATTATTATGTAAATATAAAGATATAACTATAATAATAATATAATAATAATTTTTTGTTTAATTAATTTATTTATTAATTTCTTGCCTAAAAGAGGAAAGAAAGCAACTGTTGGGGGAAGATGTTAGTTGTACCATGGCATCCTCATAGCCAAACTTCGGAAGTATGGATTGGGAGACTGTGCTGTGAGATGGATTGGGAACTGGCTGAAGAACAGAGCCAAGGATGAGGAAAAGGCTGAGTTACTTAATGTTGTCTTTGCCTCTGTCTTGAATGGGCACACCAACTGCTCCCAGGGTGTTCAGGCTGCTGAGCTTGAAGACAAGGATGGAGAACAGTGCAACCCCCACATTATCCAGGAGAAGTGGTTTACGACCTGCTTCTGCACCTGGACACTCATAAGTCTATGGGGCAAGATGGCATTCACCCAAGAGTACTTAAGGAGCTCAGGCACAGTCTGAAAATCCCTTGTGGTCTCCTGTGGCCCCTGGTGCGATAACTGTGCTGACAGCAGAGGGAGCATTTAACTCACTGCCCACGGGAAAGTGTGGGGAGTGAAACCCATGT
>VWZO01003617.1:0-24438 GCA_013396975.1 Bucco capensis
CTTCCAGCACCTCCAGCTCTTTCTTGTCCTGCAGGCTCCAGAACAGGACACAGGTCAGGGAAAGGATACTTGTAGGTTGCTACAGGTAGAGTAACAACTCCCATGCTACATGCTTTTCCAGCATGGGAAACTAATATATAGAACACAGCTCTTACCCACTTGACTTGAAAAGAGGAGTTATGACAGAATCATTAAGGTTAGAAGAGACCTCTGAGATCATCAAGGACTTGATGATCATCCAGGGAAGGGAGAGAGGTAACCAGAAGTGTCTTTTATCCCATTTAGTCAAATTGTAAAGGCTAACTTATTTAACAATAGCAATGCCATGAAATGCAGAGTTTACCTGAAGTCAGTTTGGGATCTAGTTCTCTTTTTTGTGCAGCAATTAGAAAGTTGCCTTACCCATAATCCTGTAATGATGCTCTGAGTAGATTCTTCTAGGTATAATTACATATCTGGGAGAGAAATCTGACCCAGTCTTGTTCTCCCATCTCCACATAACATTTGGGTTTATGAAACAAGCTTGAGGAGGGGAGATTTCAGTTGGCTGTCAGGCAGAAGTTGTTCCCCAGGAGGGTGCTGAGCCACTGTGCCAGGTTGCCCAGAGAGGTGGTGGCAGCCCCAGCCCTGGCAGTGTTGGGGCTGGGAGCAAGCTGCTCTAGTGCCAGCTGTCCCTGCACATGGACCTAGAGGAGCTGCAAGAGCCCTGACAATTCTGTGATTCTAGGATGTGTGCTACCTCTAATATAGCAGATTGTGAGATTGCAAGAGGTAGCAGATAAAAGGCTTGAAGTGATAGCTACAGAAGTAAGAGAAAGCCAGCTGCTAAAATGAAGGCTTGAACACCACACCCACAGCATCAAGCTTGGTGCAACTGTCTCTTTGATCACAGCAAACACAGTCTCTTGTTTTGAGTGGATTAGTGGAGCTCAAATTTGAATGCAATGGCATCTGGTGGTTTCAGATTGATGTGTGAAGAGAGGGGAAGCTGCTGGAATGGTAAGGGCAGGAAAGGTGTGGATAGGCTTGTTAAGTTTTGCCTTTTTTTTCTCTTTGGGAGCTCTTTCTGAAAATGGAATCTTACATGGAGCTCAGCTCTAAAGAAAATAACCTAGTTGAGTAATGTCTTCTCCTGAAGTCATCTGAGCATTCCACTCTGATGTTGCTAATGATAGATGGTTGGACATTTTGATGAAGGACTGCAGCACAGAATGCTGTAATGCTAAATGCTTCATGTTCTTGCAGTGATTTATCACTCCTTGCTTTGCCTCAACACTGTGCATGTCTCATCTGCACTGTGTTTATTCTGAAATCATACAATTGTCAGGGTTGGCAGGGCCCTTCCAGCTCCTCTAGGTCCATGTGCAGGGACAGCTGGCACTAGAGCAGCTTGCTCCCAGCCCCAACACTGCCAGGGCTGGGGCTGCCACCACCTCTCTGGGCAACCTGGCACAGTGGCTCAGCACCCTCCTGGGCAACAACTTCTGCCTAACAGCCAACTGAAATCTCCCCTCCTCAAGCTTGGATCCATTCCCCTAGTCCTAGCACTGCCTGACAGCCTAACAAGTCCTTCCCCAGCCCTCTTGGAGTTCCCTGCAGATCCTGGAAGGCCACAAGAAGGTCTCCTGGGAGCCTTCTCTTCTCCAGACTGAACAATCCCAGCACTCTCAGTCTGTGCTCAGAGGAGAGGTGCTCCAGCCTCTGCTCATCCTCATGGCCCTGCTCTGGACACNTGGACACCTTCCAGCCCCTCCAGCTCTTTCTTGTCCTAGGTTCTTTCCTTATGCAAATGAGAACACAACATTCTCAGGTCTGCTTCATGCCATTCCTGCATGGAAGGTTCTGCAGCAAGTGGAAGTTGTAGCTCAAAATTCATAAGAATCATCTTGAAAGCTACAGCCCATAAGGAAGACAGAATTCTATGGCTCCTCAGTCTTTTTACAGAGGATTCCTAAATGCTTTCTGTAATGAAGGTTGGCTGAGGGCACTGGGGTTGGTTAGTGTGGAGAAGAGGAGGCTCAGGGGAGCCCTTAGCTCTCTCTACAACTCCCTGCAAGGAGCTTGGAGTGAGCTGGGGGTAGGTGTCTTCTGCAGGGTTAACAGGGAGAGGATGAGAGGAAATGGCTTCAAGTTGAAGCAGGGGAGGTTTAGATTAGATATAAGGAGAAATTTCTCCACTGCAAGGGTTGTTCAGTCTTGGCCCAGGCTGCCCAGGGAGGTGCTGGAGTCACCATCACTGCAGGGGTTAAGAAACATTGAGATGCTCTCCTTAGGGCCATGGCTTAGTGGCATGGCAGTGCTAGGTATGGTTGGACTTGCTGAGCTTAGAGGTCTCTTCCAACCTTCATCATTCTGTGGTTCCTTTAGGTCCAGACCTTCCTGTTTAGGGTGTGAGAATGTGGCAGTGAAATGATGATGATTCCCCTTGCCTGCTCTGAGGTTGCAGATTCCTACCTTTCCTCCTGTAGAGTTCTTCAGGTATTTGTTAGCCACTCACTGGTTTCCAGGGAGTATTCTGTCTGCGTGAAGTGCCTTAGCTCAGATTTTGGTTGGTGACACACACCCAGTGTGCTGTGACTAACCTTACCTGCTAGCCTGGAGAGGAGTGTGCTCCCTGAGAGGTGTGGAGCCTGACTTGCATCCTTGTCCTCTTTTCCACAGACTGCCTTTATTTATTCCATGAATGAACCTCGGAGCCTTTCAGCACTTTATACAAGAAATAGAGATGCTAATTAATCCTTCTTTTGTTTACCTGAAGTATGAAATCTAGGTCATAAGAGTTTGTTTCTAAAGCTAGCATGAGGACATACATATGTAGATTTATCAAGGAAGAGAGTGTTGAAGGGTTCTGAGATTCATTCATGAAATGAATGCCTCTGATCTCTGAGAAAGAGGACAAGGAGATGCAAGGCTCTGAGCTACAGGCTGCTTGAAACAGGAGAGCACCTGGGGAAATGAGTTGTTTGAATGCACTCTTTTCTCCTCAAGCATCTGATCCAAGCTCCTCTTGAGGAGACAAGCTCCAAGCCTAACATGTCCTGTGGAACTATATGCTATGGATACTCTTATAAAAACAGCTTCAGGAAGGCATTATGACTTTTTAACCTCTCTGACTATAAGAAGCCACTTATTAAAGGTTCAACTTGCATAAACATAACTTGCTCCTAACTTTTGCCTTTGTTTCTCCTTTTGTGTGTGTGTGTGTGTGGTCACTTTATGGCAATGAGCCACTCATAGAGTGAAATTAATTGCCTTTTTTGTAATCCTGCAGGAAAAGAGAACTAGCTGCAGTTAGACATCCAAATAATTCAGATGAAACCTGTGAGCTGCAGTTGCTTATTGCAAGAAATAAAACTGATGCTCTTTTGACTGCAAAGGATAGTCAATCAGAGTCATTTCTGCACCACAACATTGTAGTTTTGCTTGCTCTTACCTCTGCCCAGCACTCTAATGATGTTTATTCTTTCCTTTCCATTAGTTTGCTGAGAAGCTGAAAGGCAGGAGAAGTGAGGAATGAGCCAGCCTTGGGAAGGAGGCCCTGCCATCCTAGTTGGAGCCATCTGAAGAGAGGACAGCTTAGTCTTGTGGCATGCTTCAGTAGACATTCTGCAGAAAAGGTAAGCTCTTGGGGTGTTGGCTCCTTGACTGACTGCTTAGTTGCAGTTAGAATTGGACTTCAGCTTGAAAAATGACTCAGTTTTGAGGTAGTTTTGTGGTAATTTGTCTTCCTGGAGAGTCCTAGAAGGCCCAGCACCTTTCCATACAGTTTTTCTCTATCACTTCTTCCATACTTTGTGTGTTGATGAAGGATAATAGAGAGGTGAGGTCTGGCAGGACTGTAGCCTAGCCCCTTCTCAGTTGGCTTTAGGCTGTATTTATGTGAAAATGCAGTGTTCAGATGCTTTTTGTTCCTTTATATTCAGATTGAGGATCTAGATACGTGAAATTACATCCTCACACCAGCTTCTAAACAAACTCTGTGACCTAGATTTGATACTTAAAGTAAACAAAAAAGGAAGAATTAGGATCTTTCAAACCAAAAAGTGAGACAGCATCAGTTTAGGTGATAGGAGTCTTCAAGAGCCTAATTGTCCTGCATTCTGAGCACATGCAACTGCAGTTGTGCTTATCTTGGAAGAGTTTTCTGCTGCTGGGGAGCACTTGCTTAGAGATAAGGATTTACTCCTCCAGCTGTATTCATTTTACACTGCACTTTTTCCTCTGAGCCATTAAAAATCCCATCAGAACTTCAAGATAAGGCATTTCCTCCTTTCTTTTCCTAGCCTGCATGATTGTCTTGAATCCAGTAAGGAATCCCTGAGCCCTCCCATTTAATGGGTGACCTGTTGAGCATAGCTCAAATGTTGGCATTCTTTGTGCTTTCAGTGTACAGGCTCTGAGTTCACTCATACATCAGCTCAGAATTTGATACGCCAAAATGGATTGCATTTAATCCCCTCTCCAATCTTAATTATGATATGCAAGTTGCTTATCTACAATCAGCAATGGTGGAAGTGCCTCTGCAATAACATCTGGAGGGGAAGAACCTGCTAGGCAACCTCTTCTGTCTTGGAGAGGAAGGTGAGGTGAGGGAAACAATGATGTGGAGACCAAGGTCAGTGAGGAAGGAGGAAAGTAGGAGCACTGGAGCAGCCATTCCCTTCCAGTCTGTGGTGAGAGAGATGTCAGGCTGAGCTTTTGCAGCCCAGGAAGCAGATGCCCACCTGCAGCCTGTGGAGCAGTTTGTGGAGGACTTGTCTCCTGTGGGAAGTACCCCACACTGAGCCAGGGAAGAGGATGAGGAGTCCCCCTCCTGAGCAAGAAGGAGTGGCAGAGACAATGTGTGATGAAGTGACCACAATCTCCATTCCCTGTCTCCCTCTGCTGAAAGGGAAGAAGGGGAGGTGGGGAGAGGAAAGTGTTTTTAGGAGCTAGTTGTTTCTCTCATTATCATAATCTGATTTAATTGGTAAATTGGTGGTGGTTCAATTAATTTGAAGTTGTTTCCCTTGTCTCTTGGCCATGGTGAGTGAACTTTCCCTGTCCTTTCTCTCAACCCTCAAGCCTTCTGTTGTCTTTCCTCCTCCCCATCCCACCAGAGCAGGTAGGAGAGGGAGTGAGAGGCTGCATGGTGTTTACCTAAACCATCATGTTTAGGAGAAAAATATGATTAAAGAGGCATTGCTCTTTGGAGAGAAAATTATAGTGAGAGAACAGACAGCAATACATTTGGAAGTAAATAGCACTTAATATATGATTGTAAAGATAAGTATAGATACTGAAGCATAAATATATGTATTTTATTCATCCCAGCATGATATTTCAAGCAGTGGAAGCTTTTAGATGAACACTAGGTAACAAGAAATGTGTGTAACACTAGACCAGGACATCCAGGGAGCTTGTGGAATCTCCATCCATGGCAGTGCTAGGTATGGTTGGACTTGATGAGCTTAGAGGTCTCTTCCAACCTTAATGATGCTGTGATTCCTTGCAGGTTTCAAACCAAATCAGCTAGATAAGGCCACAGCTGATCTGATCTAGTGTTGGTGTTAGCACCATGTGAGATTGGACTACATGAGATCTAAAGGTCCTTTTTGGCCCACATGCCTGAGATAGTTTGGCATGAGCTATTCCTAGCTGCTTGTACAACACAGAGTAGATTCACTGAAAGGTTGTTGGTGCTGAATATCAGCCTCAAAGCTCCTTGGGGCTGTAACTGAACAAAGGCAAGTGTCTCACCACCCTCATGGGGAACAACTTCCTCCTAACATCCAACCTAAATCTCCCTTCCTCAAGCTTATATCCATTCCCCCTAGTCCTAGCACTGCCTGACAGCTTAACAAGTCCTTCCCCAGCCCTCTTGTAGCCCCTGCAGATGCTGGAAGGCCACAAGAAGGTCTCCTGGGAGCCTTCTCTTCTCCAGAGTGAACAATCCCAAAGCATCTCATTCTCTGGCTGTTGAGGTGAAAGGATAAAGTGACTGAGCTGTCTCTCTGCTCTCCTGCAGGATGGCTGGCTGTGGTGAAATAGATCACTCCATCAACATGCTGCCCACAAACAGGAAGACAAACGAGTCGTGTGCTAACCCAACACCTTCTCTGACAGTCCCTGAATGTGCCATCTGCCTGCAAACCTGCGTCCATCCAGTCAGCCTGCCTTGCAAACATGTTTTCTGCTATCTCTGTGTGAAGGGAGCTTCTTGGCTTGGCAAAAGATGTGCACTCTGCAGACAGGAGATTCCAGAGGATTTTCTTGACAAGCCAACTTTGCTCTCCCCAGAAGAACTGAAAGCAGCCAGCAGAGGCAATGGAGAATACGCTTGGTACTATGAAGGTAGAAATGGTTGGTGGCAGTATGATGAACGTACCAGCAGGGAGCTGGAAGATGCTTTTTCCAAGGGGAAAAAGAGCACTGAGATGCTGATTGCTGGCTTTTTGTACGTGGCAGACCTGGAGAACATGGTGCAGTACAGGAGAAACGAGCACGGGCGCCGGCGCAAAATCAAACGGGACATCATCGATATACCAAAGAAAGGAGTGGCTGGCCTCAGGTTGGACTGTGACACTGTCAACCTGGCAAGGGAGAGCTCTGCTGATGGTGCTGACAGCAGCAGCCCAACTCCTGGAGCTGCAGCTCTGCAGCCTCTAGGCTCCATTGCTGCTAGGCCTCTGCCACCTCTGGATGGCCAGCTGCTGACGAGTCCTTCGACACCATCGCCCGATGCCAGCGATTCGCTGGAGAACTCTTTTGCCCACTTGCAACTCACTGGAGACAGTCTGGCTGAAAGGAGTCATAGGGGAGAAGGAGAAGAAGACCAGGAATCCTCATCTTCTGGCAGGCTACCAGCTCCTGACACCTCTGTGGAGGAGACCGAATCGGATGCTAGCAGCGATAGCGAGGATGTCTCTGCCCATCTTCAGCAACACCTCTCTTCTGTCCAGCAGAGACACTTGAATGCAACTGCAAGCCAGGCAGGAGTGGATAGAGCAGTGGCAGGAGGTGCTGGGGTGGTGAATACAAGTGTAAGATCTAGAAGGCCTGATGGACAGTGCACAGTCACTGAAGTTTAAATCTCTAGAGCCATGTGATGACAAACTCAGTCGTGTTCCCTGTAAATTCTCTTGTCTGCGTTGGCATTGCACTCAAACCTTTGCAGTGTGCTGGGTGGGGTGAAGGGGAGAAGCAGATTGGGGCCTCTTGGAAGTCTCTTTAACATGTCTCAGCTCTTAACTGGAGGAAACTGGGTTGCCCTGTTGATGGTTTGAAAGCTGCTTAGCAATGCCCAGTTTCCCTGATGATGTCTTGTGTTTATTTTGTAGCATTTTTTTCCCCTCCTTGGAACTCAACTCCCTCTTTTGTTTTATTTGGCCAATGTATATCTACTGTACAACTTGAATTGTCTTCATTATCTGAACCGTTGCATTAAGTGTCTTACTACTTTCTGCATGGATTGATGTCTGAAAAGAACACTAAAGCAAGGTGGGAGCAGGCAAGGTGTTGGCTGTGAGCAGGATGCTTCATTTCATGTGAGCAAATAGATGTGAGTTTGGAGTTCAAAATGTTGTTTTTACTAGAGAAGAGCCATCATTTCCCTTCCTTCAGTGGAAACAAAATTGTACAAATGCTGTTAACTTCTGTTGCAACTCCTTACCTAGACACACTCTTCATGGCATTTTTCAGTGGCTTTGCCATCTAGTCCTTGTAGTTTTTTGGGTTTTTTTGAGGTCTTTCTTGATCTTTCTTGGTTTTTGTTACGGGATTTATAATTTAATAAAACTACATTTTATCAGGAACAAGCTCTGCTCTCTCTCTACTTTCATTGAAACTTCACTGGAGGAACTGGAAAGAGAACCACAGAATGCTTTGGGTTGGAAGGGACCTTTAAAGGTTATCATCTAGTCCAATCCTCCTGCAGTCACCAGGGACATCTCCATCTAGCTCAGAGCCCCAGACAACCTGACCTGGAATGTTACCAGGGATGGGACATCTCCCACCTCTCTGGGCAACTTGGGCCAGTGTCTCACCACCCTCATGCTAAGAAATGTGGTCACAGAATCATGAAGGTTGGAAGAGACCTCTAAGCTCATCAATTCCAAGCATCCCTAGCACTGCCATACCACTAACCCATGGCCCTAAGGAGAGCATCTCCATGTTTCTTAATCCCTGCAGGGATGGTGACTCCAGCACCTCCTGGGCAGCCTGGCCAAGACTGAAGAACCCTTGCAGAGAAGAAATTTCTCCTTATATCTAATCTAAACCTTCCCTGCTGCAGCTTGAGGCCATTTCCTCTCATCCTCTCACTGTTAACCCTGCAGAAGCGACCTACTCCAAGCTCCTTGCAGGGAGTTGTAGAGCTAAGGTCTCCCCTGAGTCTCCTTTTCAGCTGTAGATACACTTGTTCCACTAATAAACACACCTCCTCTCTTCCAAGCAATTTCACTTAGAAACCCCAAAATGAACTCCACATCTTCAACTTCCAAAAGAATCACATTCTCAGCCCAGTCTATACCTTTAGATGCTAATTTTTCTCATCTCCTTCATTCAGTGGCTGATTAGGACAGGGAAAAGAATCTGCCAGGGATTTGCTCTCTGCTTGCCCAACAAAGAGATCTGAACTAGGAATGTTAATGTCACTTTAAAGGAACAAGTCCTTCATGGATTCACTTTTCAGGCCTGCTGTAGGGAAAGTTTTGCTTGCAGAAAGGTCAAGAACATTCCTTATTGATCAACAGTTTAGAAAGGACATGGAGCTGATGGGGCAGGTGCAGAGGAGGCCACGAGAATGCTCAGGGGCTGGAACACCTCTGCTCTGAGGACAGGCTGAGGGAGCTGGGATTGTTCAGCCTGGAGAAGAGAAGGCTTCAGGGGAACTACTAGTGACCTTCCAGGACCCAAAGGGAACTTCCAAGCAGGCTGCAGAGGGCCTGTTTGCAAAGGCCTGCAGTGAAAGGACAAGGGGCAATGGTTTTAAATTGGAGAAGAGTAGATTTAAACTGGATATTAGAAAGAAGTTCCTCCCCATGAGGGTGGTGGAACACTGGCCCAGGTTGCCCAGGGAGGTGGTTGAGTTCCCATCCCTGGAGGCATTGCAGGTGAGGCTTGCCAGGGCTCTGGGCAAGCTGCTCTAGTTGGGGATGTCCCTGGCCACTGCAGGGGGGTTGCACTAGATGAGCTCCAGAGGTCCCTTCCAACCCAAACCAGTCTAGGATTCTATGAACAGTTACGTTTTGATCTTCTGACCAACATCATTTATGTTTTGGTCTTCTGACCAAGGCCTCCAAATTAGCAGGCCCACCCCAGACAGTGCCAAAAACATCCTTCTCTGTCCTTAGAGCAGCTTCCAGTGGGAGCTCTCTTCCTGCTGTCACCACTTTCTTCACAGCCTGAATGACACTAGCAGGACCTTGTGTGTAGTGACTCAGCCAGGCTTGAGCTTCTTGTAGCGCTTCAGTTTCACCTAAGGAGGACAAGGTCTTCTCTGAGAGCCCAAGGTGCAAAGCCTTCTCAGGGTCTACCCTGGTGGCTCCACTCAGCAGCAGGAGAGCATCTCTGCTGCCAAGCAGTGTCACCAGACGAGCAGCTCCTCCCCAGCCTGGCACCAGCCCCATGTGCTTGTGGACAAAGCGAATCTCACTGCCAGGAGTCATCAATCTGTCAATGAAGAACACACAAGCAGAGCTCAAGCCAGGCAGCAACTTGTTTTCAGCTCACCCACACTCCCATCATTTCTTTTCTCCTCCTCTCTGCTTCCCAAAGGTTGATAGAACTTGATGCTGATGACAGTATCTCAGGTTTTGACATCACCTGCAGCTTTTGGCCCTTCTCAAAAGGAGATACATATTCTCCTACAAGATGCTTAGAGTGCACTGGAGTCAGTGCTGAAAGGAGTCTGAAAACAGAAGTGCAGATGGAGAGTAACTTACACAGCATGGTAGGGAGCTCTGGAGATCATCTAGCCCAACGTCCCTGCCAGAGCAGCTGGCACAGGAAGGTCCATGTGAGTTTGATTTCTAACTGCTCACTACAAGGGATGTCAGGATGGATGAAGCACACAGACTCTCCTTGGACTCTCCACAAGGATCACTGAGTCCCAACTCCTGTCTATACACAGGACAAGCCCCAAATCACACCCTCTGCCTGAGGACCTTGGCCAAATGCTTCTTGAGTTCTGTCAGCCTTGGTGCTGTGCCAGTGATCCATCACCCTCTGGGGGAAGAACCTTGGCCTGATACCTAACCTAAACCTCTCCTGGAACAGCTTCATGGTGTTCCCTCAGCTCCTGTCCCTGGTCACCAGAGAGAAGAGATCAGCTCCTGCCCCTCTGCTTCCCCTCAGCAGGAAGCTAGAGAGCACACTGAGGTCTCCCCTTAGATGTTCAACATGTACATCACAACTGTTTCTATTCACACTCACAGGGTACAACAGAATTGCTCTCCCCCTCCCAGAAGGGAAAGCCACATTTCTCTTCTCAAAGATCTCACATCTTTACCTCTTCCCTCCACTCTCTCATCTCCCTTTGTGAAGAATTCACAGGATCTCCCTGGAAGAGCTCTGAGGCAGTGGATTGTGCTGTCTCCAGAGAGTGTTCACACTGACACACATCAGCTCAGTGGTTAAAAAGCCTCTAGAAACAGGGACAGCAAGAAAAGATGTCCAGAAACAGGGATGTGGTTGGACTTGATGATATGAAGAGATCTCTTCCAACCTTAATGATTCTGAGGTTCTGTGAGGATGTGATTGCTTGCTGCTTGTTTAGAAGAGATGCAAATGACACTTGTGAAGCAGATTAGCTTCTACTTCAAGCCCTAATTGGCTTGCTGGAGCTCAAATTTGTCACACTGAGCTCTTCTTGTCATACTGAGATCTGTTCCCTAACAGTGCAGCTTTCCTGAATGAAAACACAGAGGTGAAGAGCTTTCCAAAGGGGAAAGAAAAGGCAAACCTTGACAAATGCTTCTAGGAACACACAGAGCCCCAAGCTGCTTGCTTCTTGTTCCTTGTGAAGTTAGTTTGGTCACTTTTGCCCTTTATCCAGAGCACTATCAGCATTCCTCAGCAGGGCTGAGGAGTTTAGCCCCAACACAATGCACAAAGGCAACAGCTGAGCAGGCCAGATTGCATGAAAGCCTTTTGTGTAGAGCTAGTGGAGGAAGCTTGTGTTACTGCAGGGGAGGAAAGGCTTTTAGCTACCATTTACCAAGTGCTTCCCATGCCAGGGAGCTCAGCTCTCTCCCCTCCAAAGGGAAGACTCTGCAAGTGTTTCCAAACTCCTTCACTGGCTCAGCTTACTTCCAACCCTCCTGCCATGAGCTGGGATATCTTCCACTACACTCAGATGCTCAGGAGAAGGGATGGAGCATCCATCACTTCTCTGGGCAATCTGTTCCACCTTCACAAGGAAGAATTTCTTCCTTTTCTCTCCTCTAAATCTAAATCAGTTCAAATGTTCAGTTTCACAGAATCAGTAAGGTTGGCAGAGACCTCTAAGCTCATCCAGTCCAAGCATCCCTAGCACTCCCATGCCACTAAACCATGGCTCTAAGGAGAGCAGCTAGATGTTTCTTAAACACCAGTTTATTTTAAGTGGTTTAAGAGCATTTGGGGAAACTACATCCCTTGTGCAATTGCTCTGCAACCCCAAATCTCAACAGGGTAAGAGAAGATTGGGGACATTAGTGATTTTACCTGTTTATCAGCTTTAACCTGGAGCCTTTACTACAGGACTACAATGAAAAGGAGAAGGTCCAGCTCCTATTTTATCATCCCTCTCAAATCCTTTCAGTGATTAAAAACTAAAAGCAGAAAACCATCTACCTTCTTTCCATGAGGTTTAAATCGATTCAAATGATATCCAAGAACCAAATCCTACCTAAAAAAACCCAACCTCTGAGCCTCCCAAGCACAGAATGTTCTTTCTAAGCACACTCAGTGTCCAAGGAGCAGGTTTGATGCCAGCCTAAGATATCTCAGCAACACTGGAGCTCACAGCTCCCTTTCCAATTGCCTTCTAGATGATACAGACCTTTATTTATGGTTACTGAATTCTTTTGCAACACTCTTGGCACATCCATTTCCCTCCCACACACACACACAACAGAAGCAAGTAGCCTAGAAACACAGCTCAAACCTCCCCAGCACATTTTTGCCTTTACTACTTACCTTTTGCTGCCCTCCAGGCAGATTTTTCCAAGGCATTTTATGGAACCTTATGGATCAGGGTCAAAATTAGATCTAAAAATAGCTAGCTCATTCTTGAGCAAGAGTTTATATTCTTCTGGTTTGCCTGGAAAACCCCAGGGGAACAGATGGACCTCAATAAGGAGAGATGCCCTCTTCAAAGGAAACCTTCAAGCAAGCATCACTCTCTCCTGCTTGCCTCCATCACCCAATGAAAGGAAGGAGAAAGAATGACAGAGATTCATCTAGACACACCAAACATTTAGTTATGGCTAAAATTCTGAAGAGTGGAGTCCTGGATCACAAACAAAGGGAAGATGCAGTAACAAGAGAAGGGTTGGAGACAGAGATGCACCACAGAGCACAAACTGCTGAATAGAATAGGTATAGGCTAAGAGAATTAGCCCAATAAAATAGGAATGGAACAGGCTGTCCAGGGAGCTGCTGGAGTCACCTGGATTAGAGGTTTTCCATCTCATTTTTGTCCTGGGGCTTGACACTTTCACACAGAACTCAGCGAGAACAAAGTGTGCTAGAAAAAGCTGCATAAAGGGATAAATGAAGCTGAACCTTGGAAATAGCAGCCAGACTTCTGCAGCAGGGAAGAGAACTTAAAGGAGATGCCAGATCAGAGGGTAAGAAGTAAGGCTTCAGAAAAGAGGAACAAGCCACAAGAGAGTTAATAATGCTCACAGAATAATTACTCCTGCTGGAGGATGTTAAATGTTACATGAATCTTTCCTACCTAAAAAAAGGAACTGCAGCTTTTTGGATTTCATTCAAGCAAACAATTTCAACAGCAGGCAAAAAAAATGTCCATTGGAAAAAGATGTTCACCAGATAAAAAGACCATTTGGAGGTAAAGGTGTTTGATAATTGACATTTTCTGAGTGCCAGTATTCACCTGGAAATCAAAGATGTACAGTGGAGCTTCATTTTAAATGGAAAACAGTGTCATTTTTTACCTTATGTACACACTTGCATGCAGCACATAGCCCTATGGCTGTAACCTTGGTTTCCCAAATCATTATTTCACAGAATCATTAAGGTTGGCAGAGAGCTCTAAGCTCATCAATCCAAGCATCCCTATCCTTCCCATGCCTCTAACCCATGGCCCTAAGGAGAGCATCTCAATGTTTCTTAACCCCTGCAGGGATGGTGACTCCAGCACCTCCCTGGGCAGCCTGGGCCAAGCCTGAACATCAGAAATGTTTCTCAAGAGCACAGAAAGCAGAGCAAGGTTCAAGAGCAAGGACATCAGATCCCAGGGTGTAGGACACATGCTGCTAACAAACATCTCAGTCACCCAGGAGAAGATAGTTTGACCTTCCAAAGGGAAAGAAAAACCCCAACAGCTTGGAATGAAATCAATCTCTACAGAAAGATAACCTCAGAAAACTTGTGCTAACAAATCTCCCAGGGCTCTAAAAATGTCAAGTGATGCATGACTGCAATTGCCAACTGAGTTGAAGGAGGTCTTGCATGTATCTATAATATATATATATATATATAGGAGAGGAAAAGCTCATACAGTTAAAAAGAGTTAACTCTGGAGGTCTTGCATATATATATATATATATATATATAGAAGAGGAAAAGCTCATACAGTTAAAAAGAGTTAACTCTGGAGGTCTTGCATCTATATATTATATATATATATATATATACACATATATACACAGGAGAGGATAAGCTCATACAGTTAAAAAGNAAAAGAGTTACCTCTGGAGGTCTTGCATGTATATATTATATATATATATATAGGAGAGGAAAAGCTCAGACAGTTAAAAGGAGTTCTCTCTAGTATACAGCAAGCCCCTGAAGCAGTGAGAATGCACTCAGATTTGGCTAGTGCTTCTCCTTTAATGTCAGGGAGTGATCTCTAATGAAAAGTGCTTTGTCAGCCTGGCTTTGGCAGCAAGTGCTGCCTCTCTTCACCCCATGCTACATTCCCATCATGTTCTGCCCAGTGAAAAGAGCTCCTGAGGCATCCTGATTTCCAACAGCAGCATCTTGTGGCTCTTAAAACCTCCTCCTGCTAAAACTAACAAGCTCCCCAAAAATCCTTGCAGACAGGGAAATATTTCCTAGGAAGCTAATGCGTTGTATTTGACATTCTGAAATCTATTCTTAGCAAAGCTTACTGCAGAATATTAATGTCTTTACAGCTTTATCTTCTTCCCTCCTCTTCTCCTTTAAAGGAGCAACAACTGAAGAGTCAGAGTCAGCCCCAGTTAGAGATCTCCTGCTCTTTTTATATTGCATTAATGACATTGAATGCACTCAATGTAAAAGTAAATAAACACAATTCAGCACAAGGACACACACACCCCAAAAGATATTCAGAAACAGTGCATGTCATTGGACTTATTAGGTGTTTTATGGGACATGCTTGGAGCCCTCAGGACAAGAAAGATGTGGAGGAGCTGGAAGGTATCCAGAGAAGGACCACAAGGATGCTCAGAGGCTGGATAACTGATAACTGGAACAGCACTGCAATACTCTAAGTTGACTTGGTTTAGTCTTCCTTTTGAATTTCAGTACTTTTAGCTTGTTCTGGACAATTCCTTGCCCATTTCAGGCACTAAAAGCCTCTTCAAACCCACATTTCTTCACTAAAAGCTCCTCATTTTCAGAGAGACTGTGCACAGTGCTTATCCTGCTACACCTGTAAGCTCTTTCCACATTAACAACTGTTGAAATAAAGTGGCATTTTAATATTTTAGTCCCTTCCAGTTCCTGCTCTGCATTCAGCCTCTTTAATTCAAGCTCTCTGGGTTTTGTTTCATGTTGCTAGAGGAGGACAGAACCTCCTTTGCTTTCCTCTCTAGGTCAAACTCTGGTCTCCCAAACGCTACAGCACAAAGTTATGTTACAGATAACAAACCCAGGACATGAAACATCAGACTAAAGGAAAGATTTCTTGATTTATTTTCACATGAAGAGACAACAGAAGGGAATCTAGAATTTTGCAGCCCTCCTAGCTCTCATTCAGGCCTGAGAAGTTGGACCCAACTTACTGCTCTTGTTTTACACCCTGAGCCAAACTCCATCACCTGGCATGGAATGCAAGGAAAACTGCTTCATTCCAGAAGTCTGCTGACAAAGCCCAGTTGCAAATGCTTTAAAATTCAGGGACATGCCTCCTGGTATAAACAGGACCTGAAGCTTCCCCCATTTCATAGGAACACAAGCTGAGAGCTACTCCAATTGATGCTCTTACCTGAGATCACAGGCTGTGGCAAGCTCTGCTCCTCCTCCAACAGCTTTGCCTTGCACTAGTGCAACACTGAGCAAAGGCAATCTGCACAAGAGACGTTTGGAAGCAAAGATTACTCCTACTAAGTCTCCAATCTGCTGGGCAGTTTTAAAGATGTCAAGAATAAAGTATTGAAAGAATAAAGTTAATTCCTAACCCTTTCTCATATAGATTATTTGCAGAAGAAACAAAAATATTTATCTTCCAAAAGCTCTGATCAGAAAAATAGACTCTATCATATATGGATTTAACTGAAATGTGATTTCTTAAGGGAAGCTAAACCTAAAGGAAAGAAAAAAAAACCTCTGTTTTTCAGAAGTACCAGATGGTAGAACTGAACACATCCCTCTTCAGAAGTGGGAAGATTAAATAAATACATGAAATAAATGTTACCTGTGTAGGCTGCAGAAGCTGGCCCTGCTTGGCTTTGAAGAGCTACCAATTCCCACAGAGATACAGGATGTCAAGCTCTAGATTTCCTTAACTCTAAATATCTCTTGGCCCTCCAAATATAAACCCAGAGGGTTGAGGGATTTTTTTGTTTCAATCCCTAGAAAGTCTTCATTTAAATCCATAATTACCTACCCTGATTAACAAGTGGGAATACAAGGTCTGGGATTGCAAAGGACATACTTAACACTATCTATTCAACTTAAAACAATACATTGAGCTTCAAAGATCTTGTTAAAGAGTTTGCCAAACCATATTCCAATCCTAATCATGACTTCCTAGAGCAAGGGAAAATAAAATCCATTACCTCATCAGCCTGGTTAAGGTGTTTTGCATAAACATGCACATATTCATCCCATCCTACAAAGAACACAAAGGAAAGAAGGTGAAGTGATCCCAATGGGAAGCAATTGAACACACAGGCAGGAGTAGTCATTATATTTACTCTAGGTGGGTTTTTTTTTCCTCTCAGCCCAAACCCCACTAGGCACAAATCAAAAAACAAGTATCAAATTCATTTCTAGGAATTCTTGGAGCGTTTCTGATGATCCTTAGACTTGTATTTGAGTATTAGAACAAGGCCTAGATTCTTTGCAGAGGGTTTTCCACCAAGTTCCTCAGTTCTTGGGCTACAGCATGCCATCCTCCTTCCATTTGGGTTTGACTTGAGAATATATGAGAAATGATTGAATTGTGTCTGCTTCTAAAGGTCAAACTACTGAAGCAGAGTTTATTTGATGTGTAAATTCACCATCCAGTGCTCTGAGAAAGCTGAACTGGCAAGGCTAAAAGGACAATATCATGTAGGAATTCAGAGTTATGACTCCATAACAAGAACACTTAAGCCATGGCTTAAAGGGGCTGCCAGGACTTTTTTTTCAGCCATTAAAAGGTTCATTTTGTGCCTGTCAAATTGCAGCAGGAGCCCAGTGCTTTCTGGCTGAAAAGTATCTCAAAAAGCTCATTTTTTTCCCCCCCTCCAAAAACAACTTGCCTGGGGGTTGGCAATTGCTTTGACAGCATTCAGATCAGATCCTGAGCAGAAGGTGTTTCCTGCACCATGGATGATAAGGCCTTTGCCATCCTTCCAGTTTTCCAGTTCAGTTACCTTCTCCTGGAGTTCCAGCATCATAGTTCCTGTCACAAGAGGAGAGAAGCAAAACCTTTAACAGAACATTATTATCACCATCATGTTTTTTCACCACCAACACTGCCAGGGCTGGGGCTGCNGTTATATGTTATTTATTAATGTTTAATAAATATATTCTATATTATACTCTATTATTAATATGTTGTTTATTAATGTTCTGGCTCTGCTGGCCACGCTCCTCTTCATGCATCCTAGGATGCCATTGGCCTCTTGGCCACAAGGGCACATTGCTGCCTCATGGGCATCCTCCTAGCCACCAGCACTCCCAGAGCTTTTNTTAAAAGGTTCATTTTGTGCCTGTCAAATTGCAGCAGGAGCCCAGTGCTTTCTGGCTGAAAAGGATCTCAAAAAGCTCATTTTTTTCCCCCCCTCCAAAAACAACTTGCCTGGGGGTTGGCAATTGCTTTGACAGCATTCAGATCAGATCCTGAGCAGAAGGTGTTTCCTGCACCATGGATGATAAGGCCTTTGCCATCCTTCCAGTTTTCCAGTTCAGTTACCTTCTCCTGGAGTTCCAGCATCATAGTTCCTGTCACAAGAGGAGAGAAGCAAAACCTTTAACAGAACATTATTATCACCATCATGTTTTTTCACCACCAACACTGCCAGGGCTGGGGCTGCCACCACCTTTCTGGGCAACCTGGCACAGTGTTAATTATTATTATTGTTAATTATTGATTAAGTATTTATTATATACTATTAATATAGGGATAGTATTATTGGTTATTAATAATAATTATAATTAATTGTTATCAATCAACAATTAATACAACATATTAATAATGATATATTATCATATTATAATAGTATACTATATAGTATATATAGTATAATATAATAATAGTATAACATTGTAATAGTATTTATAATATTATATATTATTAATAAGTATATTATATAATTATAATATGTTATTAATATATTAATAATATAGTATAATGTTACTATATATAATATAATATCTTAGTATTAATATACTGTTATTAATTATTATAAAATATACTAATATATAATATTATTATACATTAATATATACTAATATATAATAGTATTATACATTAATATATATTAATATATAATATTATTATACATTAATATATAATAGAATTATACATTAATATATTCTATATATTAATATATAATAGTATTATACTATGTTATATGTTATTTATTAATGTTTAATAAATATATTCTATATTANTCAAACAGGTGGCTAGCAGATTCCAATTAAGAGGGGGGAAAAAAAAGCCTAACAACCTCCACATTACCCATTAGCAATTTGCCAACCATTTTCTTCTGCTTTGGGGTTCTGTGAGCTGCTCCAGCTTAGAATAAACATAATTCCTTCGAGATAAAAAGCCTCTGTGTACAGTAAATGCCTGGCAAATAGGATTTCTCTCAACAGTTTAATGATGTTTTGCAGCTTTCTAAAGGAAGCATGGATGTATATATATAGATTCACATCTGCCACTATCCAGAAGCTCTTAGACACAGAAGCAACAGATTTATTTGAAGGGAGATAGATATCGACAGGCTCTGGCTGATGAAGTCAACCAGGTCCTGGCAGGGGTAATTTAGGGGTTGCACATCCCATCCTTTTTCATTCTTCTCCTGAAAGCTATTACTTGATCCAAAACAAAAGGAAAAGGATCAAGTGCTTGCTAGCTCCTCAGCAGCTACAGTTTCCAGACAGTAAGGTAAAAGGAAATCAGAGACTCCCAGCATGTTAGGGTTTGGAAGAGACCTCTGGAGATCATCTAGTCCACTGATTTTGCTTCTCCTCTCCCTCCTGTCACAAGTCTCTAGCAGAGAAGCACAGTAATAATCTCTTAAACTGTCCTAATAAGGTTTTCCAGCTCCAACTGGAGTAGTGCTCTCTCGTGGGCTCTCCACACCACCATAAAACACAACTGCCTGATCCCATGGCTCATTTGCTATCAGGGGTTTTGTAACCAAGAGAGAACTATTCCTTTCCTCCTGTCTTTTTGTAGCTCCTCCTTGCCACTAGAGCATCTAATTCACATACCCTAATCAGTGATTTTTCACAGCAGTTCTCTAAGGAGAGAAGAGATGCTTTCACAGACCACTAACTGAGGCAGAGAGGTGCTCCACTTGAGCTGTGTGATCTGATTGCAGTACATTAATCTTTGAGAGCACTCTGGATAGTCAAAGCACAGCTACCAGGAGCCAAAAGAGCAACTGCTCAGCACTTGACAAATCACTTGTGAGCCCCTTGTGCCAAGCACTCACAAAACAGAGAACACAGTGTTAAGCTGACATGAGTTTAGTTGAAGCAAGTTGATTTGGATTACATCTGCTCTTCCTCTTTTTGCTATCACATCCCATTTTTCATGCCCCTTTCAACTTCCAAAGCTAAGAGCACACAAGCTACAAAGTTGGACCTTGCACAGCTTTCTATTCTGTGTCCAAAATCAAACCCAGCCTGCAGAAAAAAAGAGGAAACAATGGAATTATAATTGGATAATAACAGGTCTGCTGCCAGCATTCAGAAGGACAATCCCTATGCTAACATCTTTTAGCTACAACTTCTCTCCTCAGGCAATGATTTTATTCTACATGAGCTTTACAAAGGGAAATAAAAGACAAATTGCAGTCCTATAGGTTCATTACCACCAATTCTGCTGCTTTTTAAGGTTCTCTTCCTTACAGCTAACAATCATTAGTAGGAGTAGATTGATCTTCTTCAAGCTAGTGGGTTGCAAACATATTTGCTGACAGCAAAGGAAGAGGAAGAAATGGGCAGGAAAACATAAAACAAGCAAAAAAAGTAAATAACCAGATGCCACAATATTCTCCATTTCAACAGAAGAGGTAAAAGCATTCTTCCAGTAAAGGTCTCTGCACAACTCCAGCTCAGGCAGATGCAGATCCTGAACCTGTGGCACTTGTGTCTCAGGAGAACTGCATGAATTGTAATAATCCTATTACAAATATACCTATCTTGGAGATCATATAATGAATAAAATCAGGCATCTGGGTTTGATAGCCAAGCATTGCCCAGTAAAAAAGCATATTAAGGAGATTCCTGATCTGCAGGAGCTCATCTGATGTTTAATTAACCAGTCAGTGGTAGTTAAAAGACACAAGGCAAATGAAGAAGAAATGGAAGGCACTTTAGGAGACTGGAAAAGGCCAAATTACAGAAGCTTTAGTCACAGGGAGGGGTGGAGGTAAAGAACAAAGAAGTAAACTCACCTTTTCTATATTACCTACAAAACAAAGGTAGCCTCTTCCCACCCCCACAAAATAGCCCAGATGTTTCCAGAGCAGTAGCAACAGAATCATAAAATCATTAAGGTTGGAAAAGAACTCTAAGATCAGCAAGTCCAACTTGTGACCCAATAAATCCACACCACTAAAACTATGTCACCAAATGCCATGTGTACACAGTTCTTAAACCCCTGCAGGGATGGGGACTCCAGCACTGCCCTGGGCAGCCTGGGCCAATCCTAACCACTCTGGCACACAACAAATCCATCCTAATATCCAACCTGGTGCATCTTGAGGCCATTTGGTCTTGTCCTAGCACTAGTGAGCTGGGAGAAGAGCCTAAGGGCCAGCTGGCTCCAAGCTCCTTGCAGGGAGCTGCAGAGAGGGAGAAGGTCTCCCCTGAGCCTCCTGTGCTCCAGCCTAAGCAAGCCCAGTGCCCTCAGCTGCTCCTCAGCACACTTGTGCTCTAGAGCCTTGCCCAGCTCCCTTGCCCTGCTCTGCACACACTGCAGCACCTCAGTGTCCTTCTGGCAGGGAGGGAGGAGCCCAAAGCTGAGCCCAGCATTGGAGCTGTGGCCTCCCCAGTGCCCAGCCCAGCAGGACAATCCCTGCCCTAGTGCTGCTGCCACACTAGTGCTGAGCCAGGGCAGGATGCTCATGGCCTTCTTGGCCACACTGGGCACAGCAGAAAGGAGATCTAAGAAAGGGCTGATTGACAAAAAAAGAGGGAGAGGCATGTTTTTCCAGATAGTCTCTGTGTCATTGAGAATTCCTTATACTCTTACGACTTTCATGGCAAAGTGAGCACTTGCTGCACATCTGAATAAAACCTACACATTTCCACTTTTACCTAAGCAAAGATAAGCAAACTTTGCTTTTTTTTTTATTTAGGCAAATGGGTAACTGGAGGAGGAAAAAAAAAATCCAACAAACCAGCAATCCCATTAACTAATTCATACCTGTAAAGGCATTCATTAGCTTGGGGTTGTTCAGAGTAAGTATTCCAATGCCATTGTCTGCTTTGGAAAGGTTGATGGATCCACCAGCAAACTGCTGAAGTTTCTTCTTTATCAATTCTTCCTGATAGCCATGAGTACTATCATACAGTGACAGCTTTCTCTGCTGTAGTAGCCTTGCCTTTGTAGGCTGAAGGAAGCTCTTCCATAAAGAAATAGCCATTTCTGGAAATAAAGAAGGAAAGAAAACCAAAGAGTATCAGGAAATCTCCTTTGAAATCCACCTCAGGCCTCTGAGAGAGAGGGAAGCAGGAGANGCAAGTCCAACTTGTGACCCAATAAATCCACACCACTAAAACTATGTCACCAAATGCCATGTGTACACAGTTCTTAAACCCCTGCAGGGATGGGGACTCCAGCACTGCCCTGGGCAGCCTGGGCCAATCCTAACCACTCTGGCACACAACAAATCCATCCTAATATCCAACCTGGTGCATCTTGAGGCCATTTGGTCTTGTCCTAGCACTAGTGAGCTGGGAGAAGAGCCTAAGGGCCAGCTGGCTCCAAGCTCCTTGCAGGGAGCTGCAGAGAGGGAGAAGGTCTCCCCTGAGCCTCCTGTGCTCCAGCCTAAGCAAGCCCAGTGCCCTCAGCTGCTCCTCAGCACACTTGTGCTCTAGAGCCTTGCCCAGCTCCCTTGCCCTGCTCTGCACACACTGCAGCACCTCAGTGTCCTTCTGGCAGGGAGGGAGGAGCCCAAAGCTGAGCCCAGCATTGGAGCTGTGGCCTCCCCAGTGCCCAGCCCAGCAGGACAATCCCTGCCCTAGTGCTGCTGCCACACTAGAGCTGAGCCAAGGCAGGATGCTCATGGCCTTCTTGGCCACACTGGGCACAGCAGAAAGGAGATCTAAGAAAGGGCTGATTGACAAAAAAAGAGGGAGAGGCATGTTTTTCCAGATAGTCTCTGTGTCATTGAGAATTCCTTATACTCTTACGACTTTCATGGCAAAGTGAGCACTTGCTGCACATCTGAATAAAACCTACACATTTCCACTTTTACCTAAGCAAAGATAAGCAAACTTTGCTTTTTTTTTTATTTAGGCAAATGGGTAACTGGAGGAGGAAAAAAAAAATCCAACAAACCAGCAATCCCATTAACTAATTCATACCTGTAAAGGCATTCATTAGCTTGGGGTTGTTCAGAGTAAGTATTCCAATGCCATTGTCTGCTTTGGAAAGGTTGATGGATCCACCAGCAAACTGCTGAAGTTTCTTTTTTATCAATTCTTCCTGATAGCCATGAGTACTATCATACAGTGACAGCTTTCTCTGCTGTAGTAGCCTTGCCTTTGTAGGCTGAAGGAAGCTCCTCCATAAAGAAATAGCCATTTCTGGAAATAAAGAAGGAAAGAAAACCAAAGAGTATCAGGAAATCTCCTTTGAAATCCACCTCAGGCCTCTGAGAGAGAGGGAAGCAGGAGAGCAGAAACTAAGCTCAAGGTGATGCAATCCTAAGTCTACAGAAATCTACACAATTCTTAGGTTTTTATCTACTCCTACAAAGTTAACAGTTTTTTAGTAGTTTAGCCAGAAATAAGCATCTTTGAACATCTTTCCTTGTAAAAATGACCTCAAAGCATTTGCATGCCTAACATGAAAGAGGCTCACCAACTGTAGTATGATTGTTATGTACTCCAATAGACCAACTTGCTCTCTACTAACCTTCCAAAACCTCCCTTCCCCACAAAAAAAAAAAATACCCAAACACCACATCTATGTTGGAGGAAAAACCCTATCAGGATCCTTTCAGGATCTGGACCTCCTCCTTTTCTGTAAGCAACTCCTACAGCAAGAGAGAAATACTCAATATTCAAAGACCTGAAGGCCATTCCCATAATGAAATCTGTTCCCTGTCACCTAATTCCATTAAGAGATTTATCACTCTCCACCTTAATTAGTCTGCTTAGCCCCCTGGGAGCTATCTGCTTTTCCCACTCATTCCAAGTAGCACTTGGAATTGCTCTTATTTGGGACACAAAGCATCAGAGGCTGTGCAAGCACTCTAAAGGAGGGGAAGTGTACAACTGAGCATCACACCTTCCTTTTAGACAGGGAAATCATGCTGGTAAACTATTTCCATGTCCCAGTAGAACCAGGGTTTATCCCTCTCCTATTTCTACTCCATAATGTATGATTAGATATCAGCAAATAACATGAAGTCACTATGAAATACTACTCTTGATCTGCACCTCTGCCTCATTGGATTTACTTGGGACAAAAAGTCCACTGGAGAAAGGGATTTACAAGTAAAGCCTGAACTGGAGACATCTTAGAAGCCACTTGTAGTGGGAAAGAAAAGGACACAGGAAAAATAAGGTTAGTTCTACTGAAATCTTGCATTTTGCTAGGTTAAGTCCTAGCTAGCTTGGCCCCAACTCCCTTTGAATGGATGCAGCTGTTCAGAAGAGATGGGAGATGCTTGTTTGTTTGGAGAACAAGGAAAAGCTTGTTTCTTAGTCAGACAGGAACAAGATCAGCAAGAAGCTCCTGGGAATTTTTCTAAGGTGAAGCCAAACCACAAACATCTTCACTGAGCTAGAACTCTCTGGGCAGCCTGGACCAGTGCTCAGTCACCCTCAGAGCCAAGAAGTTCTTCCTTGTGTTGAAGTGGAGCTTCCTGTGTCCCACTTTGTGCCCATTGCCCCTTCTCCTCTCACTGGGCACCCCTGGAAAGAGCCTGGCCCCATCCTCTTGACACCTGCCCTTCAGATATTGAGAAGATTCATTCCTAGCTGTGCACAGATTGTCTGCAACCCTTCAGCCATCACCTTTCAGATGCTGTTGGCCTTCTTGGCTACCTGGGCACACTGCTGGCTCATCTTCAGCCACTGGTGACCAGCATCTCCAGCTCCTTTTCCAACCTAAGCCTGGAGCATTGCATGGGCTTGTTGTGAGCCCAGTGCAGGACCCAGATTATTAATTCATCTAGATAAAGATACATTAATGCAATAAATATTTGCACTGCTCCTAGAGTCATTAGACACATGGATAGTGCTTGTCAAGTGCAGCTGGAACAATTAGCTCCCAATTTTTCAGGAACACAAAGCCTCCCCAATCCTCCTAAGAAGACAGACTGGATTTAATCCTTTAGGAAGGCACAATTATTGGCTTGAAAGGAAAGAGGGGAGTGGTGGTGGTGGGGGGGGGGGGGGGGGGTG
>VWZO01003617.1:24453-57380 GCA_013396975.1 Bucco capensis
GGGGGGGGGGGAAGTCTGTTGTGTTAACCTAACTCCCTGCCAAATAATACTTGTTTGATCACTTTCTTGCTACCTAGGTTTCTCAAAGAATGTACAGAGCAAAACAGCCTTAATATATGGAAATGATATTCCCCTGCAAGAAGAAGCTGTCATTTTCTTTCGCTGTGTGGTTAGCTGCATTAACAGCTCTTGAATGTTATCACTATGGTAATAAAGAGCAGCAGGGCTAGAAAACCAATTGGACATCAGTGCCTGCTGATCATGACTCATGATTAATGACTCATGCAAGGTATTATCATTGAATTATTCCCTTTCAAAGCCTCTCTTACTGTATCAAGCAGCACCCAGCATCATTTGGAGGGGGGGGATGGATAAAACCAAGCTCATTTTCCCAGCTGAGGCTGAGAAAGCTAAGCACTCAGGAGAAGCATGAGATTGAAACTCAAAAAGATTTCTTGCTGCTCTCTGACAAACAACAGGCACCATTTCCAGCAGTGTGGAGCACTCACAAGCCACAGCATGGCTCAGGTGGATTGGGTTTGTGTGTACTGCAAGTGACAGCAGTGCAAGAAAGAGATGCTGCTGGACCAGCCAAGAGCTCTTCATTCCACTCAAACTTGCAGGTTTCCAGTTGAGCATCATTCCCTCTGCTAAGATACTTAAGAGAAATGAAGTCTTAATCTCATTTCAACATGCAGACAGTTGAAGCATAGCTTTCCCAGGGAAAACAACCCCAAATCTGAGACAGGAGAGGAATAACCAAACACTGTGGGGAATTAGCATCCTGCAAATGTTTTCAGTGCTGCAGCTTCACAGCTCACTGGTGACAGCTAAGAGATAAGCCAATAGCATGGACATCAATAGTCACTCTTACATAAAGCAGATTTCAATCTCATTGGATTATATAAAGCCCCTTGGCTGTAGGCTAGCAGAGGATGGGTTGATAGGAGCATGGATCCAATGTCAACACCTCAATAGCAAAGGGATGACACACTCAAACAGCAATACATGTAGACCCTCACAATATATGTATTTTTGTTTGGCCATATGTACCAGAGACCTTCCAAAAACCTCTGGGAACCACTTAGTTCATTCATTCATTCACCTCTCACAATGTTAATAAAAAAAAACCCTAATAAAATAAAACAATAAGGATAACACCAGCACCAATATTCCCTAACTGAGCAGATCCTTTGGGAAACTAAAAAGGCCCAACTCAAATTTGCCCACTTATATTGTAACCCCAATTTTTTCTCTTAAAATATGTTGTATCAAAGAGCAATCTCCAGTTGCCACAGCAATAGGTAAGGTAGCAACTACCTGGATGGGGAGAAGAACACAGATAAAGCAGAGAACTGGCTGTTAGGAGCCCAAAGAAGCTCAAACAGCAGACATGCTGCCCTACAAAACCAAAATAGCTAGCAAGTTCAAATACATGAGCAGAGGAAATTCTGACTTCAAGGTAGCACCTGAATCATTGACATCAGTCAGGGAGAAAGAAAATGGGGAAAAAGGATGCAGAGATGTGTTTGCAGTACATGAGGGGAATAAGTGTGTCCAGGAGCAGATACAGACCTGGGAGTCACCAGCAAAAACAAACAAATCAGCTGAATTTCTGGGTCTGGATGAAGTTCTCCTGAGGAAAAGTGCAGCAGAAAGAAAGGGATCCAACATCCCAAATCCATCAAGAAGCCTCAGGGAGGAGAAAATCTTCAAATGACATTAAAAAACCCAATTAGAAAGGCACTTTTGTGACACTGCCAAAGGCATCAAGGGCAGCTGACAGGTCAAGAAGTAGAGAACTTGACTAGATGAAGAGCTCCAGCAGCTGCAGTTTCTGTGACAAGCACAGGAGTGTCAAGACAAGGCACAGAGAAAAGAACAGCACATGTGAACTGAAGATGATGAGGATATGATCCAGAGTTCAACCCTGTCTGTGTGTGTCTTACCACCTAGAGAGCAGTGCCCATGACTGTCAGATGCTTCCCTGAGTTCCTGCAGTGACTGGCAAAGGAATGGAAAGCAAGAGATGAGCCAGTGCTGAGGATTGGCATAACTAACAGGAAAGTAGAGAAAAGAGCAGAGTGTGAAGGAGAAATAAAACCAAAGCATGTCCACCTGAACAAAAGAAAAAGTAGGTTGGAAAGGAGTGAAAATCATGAACTAGCAGTGGGCTGATGGGGGAATAAGAGAGGAAAAGAAATCCCAGTGGTGGTCAGAGAGGAGGAACTCAGAAGCAGAGATATCAAATAGAGCCAGCCTGGATGTAAAGCAAGCCAAGAACATGGGGCTCAAAGGCAGGAGGAGTCACTGGCCTCTGCCTTCAGACAGAAGAAAGGTGGAGGAGGGAGGTCTCACCTGCAGGGTTCCTCTCTAGCACTGGGGGAACAAGCCACTCACTGTCACCAGCTGCTTGTCACCACCCTGAGCTCACCTGAAGGTTCCAGCTACCTCAGCTCTTTGGGCATCTCTCTTCTTTCCTTCAGTGATGTGTGGGTTAGGTTTGGTTCATTTAAACATCTTACCTGACAGGTTCTTCCCACTCTAATGATCAAGGCAAGCTGAGGACACTCACCTCTAGCTGAAGAAGCAAGCAGTGAGCAGATCTTCAGTGCAATGAGGTCTGTGGTCCCAGTTTTAAGCTGAAACCTTCACATTTCTGCTTCTTTCTGTCTTTTTTTCCCCCCCTTTTTGTTTCTTTCATTGTTTCTGAGGAGAGCAACCTGTATGTTTTCCAAATTATTTGTTCTTTTTAATGGTCCCTGCAGGCTAAGGTTTAGATGTGAATTGTCTCTCTCTCTCTGTTGGAGGTCCCTTCCAACCCAAACCATTCTATGATAACATCTCCAGGCATAAACAGCACTTGCTGCTCCAAATCCAAGACCTCACCACCTTTACCCCGGGGACCCCGGAGCACACCGCGATGAACCGGAACTTCCTCCCACCCTCACTGCTGCTTCCAGGCCGGGGCCGGAGCTCCTAGACCCAACTCTGCCCTTGCTCTTCGCCGCTGCAAGCCGCAGGGGCTCCGCAGAGCCTCGGCGAGCCTCCAGGAGCATCTTCCGAGCGCTGCTGGCCCCAAGGTTGGCCGCGGAGCAGCGGAAGCCCACGCGCGGCTACTGACCTGGCCTCTCCGCTCCCCTTTCCCGTCACCGGTCGGGTGCTGCGGGGAAAGCAGCCCCACCGGGAACTGCTGCCGAGCCGAGCCGGGCCTGGGCTCGGAGCGCGGGAAGAGGCTGAGTGCCTTGTTGCCTGTGGGGAGCACGCAGCAGCCCGGGCAAAGCGGAGGTGATTCATTGAGCCTCAGCAGACCTGGAGTAGCCTGAGCCGCTGTGGGAAAGCAGTGTCCTGTGCTCTGGGCTCCATCGACTTCTGGGGGACTCGCAGGCGCTGAAAACTTGGTCTGTATTTAAACACTTTTGCTGCTGAAGAAGCTTTGTTGGTTCCAAGGGTGCTAAATACCGCACGAGCAGGTTTATTGGTTTTGTTTCCTGTGTTGGTCACCTTCACCACTGAAAAGAGGGAAATGGCCTCAAGTTGCAGCAGGGGAGGTTTAGATTGGATATAATGAAGAATTTCTTTACTGAAAGGCTTGTTAAGGCTTGGAATATGCTGCCCAGAGAGGTGCTGGAGTCACCATCCCTGCAGGGGGTTAAGAAACATCTAGATGCTCTCCTTAGGGCCATGGCTTAGTGGCATGGGGGGATAGGGATGCTTGGACTTGATGAGCTTAAGAGGTCTCTTCAAACCTTCATGATTCTGTGAGCCTAGTATTTTTGCCCAAGCCAGTGTAATGAAAGATGCTAATTTCTCTATCCCCGAACAACTCCTTGCCTGAGGTTACTCAGGATAGGATATGAGCCTCTGCCAAGAGGATTGATTCATCCTGGAGTGAAAAGGCTGCTCACTGACCTCCCACCTTGCTTACTATGCTCTGCGAGGAGATCACAATCTCCAACTCAAAAGAATCATAGAATCGTTAGGGTTGGCAGGGCCCTTGCAGCTCCTCTAGTGTGATGGGCAGGGACAGCTGGCACTAGAGCAGCTTGCTCCCAGCCCCAACACTGCCAGGGCTGGGGCTGCCACCACCTCTCTGGGCAACCTGGCACAGTGGCTCAGCACCCTCCTGGGGAACAACTTCTGCCTAACAGCCAACTGAAATCTCCCCTCCTCAAGCTTGGATCCATTCCCCTAGTCCTAGCACTGCCTGACAGCCTAACAAGTCCTTCCCCAGCTCTCTTGGAGCCCCTGCAGATCCTGGAAGGCCACAAGAAGGTCTTCTGGGAGCTTTCTCTTCTCCAGACTGAATAATCCCAACTCTCTCAGCCTGTCCTCATAGGAGAGGTGCTCCAGCCTCTCCAACCCACTTAATGCCACCCCTCTGAGTGTGCACAGAAATCAAAGGAAGAATCATAGCCTTAAATGCCAAATAAGATAATAGAAGAAGCAATAATGAACATGGAGTAAGTTACTAACCAGTAAGTGTAAATTTAGGTGTATTTTTGCTCGTCATCTAACAGAATAGCAGATTTTGTACAAAACTGAGCTAGCTTTGTGAAATATCCCCCAGCTCCCAGCTTTGTGCACAGCTGTGATAAAGAACTGCCATCACCCTGTATGAAATTGGCTACATATTGGAGAAAGAACCCACATTTTTGGCACAAGAGTTTCAGTTGCTCCCCTGCACCCACGCTCTGGCCTCAGAGCCAAAGTGCCAAGTCAGCTACATACTACCCCAGCATCAAAAGGGAATAATCCTTAAGCTATAATTTTGTGTAAACTTCCAAGCTGGCATAAAATGGCATCACAAACACAGCCCTGCCCTCTCTGCCCTTCCCCTGGCTGTTGGTTTCCCCTCCTGGAAGAACCTGTGCTGCCATGCCAGGAGGTAGATCAAAGGAAATAAATGCTTGTTTTAATATAGATCTCTTTGTGCATTCAAAGCAACATGCAAATAGCAGCCAGGCTTTATTATTATGTCCTTTTTAATACCCATATATAAGATGACTCAGGTTGAAGTATTGGTAGCATGGTGAATAAATGGAAATACATCTTCTCCACCTTTATTAAAGCTGGTTTTCAACCCACCTGTCAATACAAACATCCTGCAGTTGGTCTAGTTGATTAAACATTCAGATTGAACATGCAAAGGATTTCAATGAATCATACCTTTGGAAAACCAAAATCTTTGCAGTCTGAGCAGATATTTTCAGTTCTGTTAGTGTTAAGAGAATATGAAATAGTCTGCTCCCCAGTGCCAGTGTCTTTACACAACAGAAAGATTCATTCCCGTGTTACAATGCTCCTAGTATAAACAGGAACACTGCAACAGGCAAGCTTGCCTCTTATTTTCTTCTCATTCACAGAGGAGAGATTTTTTCCAGCAGGTTTTAGTCATTTATTTGTTTCTGGAAAATCTCAGTGGTGAGTTAGGAATCTGTGTGAGGTAAGCAGCTCTCACTAGTTCCTGCCCCAAGGCTTTGTCCCCTTTGGAAGCAGAGATATCCCAGAAACATCCTGCTTGACTAATCTGATAGCCTTTATGATGGCATAACTAGGTGGAGAGATGAGGGGAAGGCAGTAGATGTGTTTTTTCTCAACTTTAGCAAAGCTTTCCATACTGTCTCCCGTGGTATCCTCATAGCCAAACTTGAGAAGTGTGGATTGGGAGACTGTGCTGTGAGATGGATTGGGAACTGGCTGAAGGACAGAGCCCAGAGAGTTGTGGTCAGTGGAGCAGAGTCTAACTGGAGACCTGTGACTTAGTGGTGTGCCCCAGGGCTCAGTGCTGGGGCCAGGACTGTTCAATATATTCATCAATGATCTGGATGAAGAGGGAGAGTGTTCCCTCAGCAAGTTTGCTGATGATCCCAAGCTTGGAGCAGTGGCTGGCACACCAGGAGCTGTGCTGCCATCCAGAGTGACCTGGACAGGCTAGAGACATGGGCAGGGAGAGACTGAATGACATTTAACAAGGGGAAGTGTAAAGTACTGCATGTGGGAAAGAACAAGCCCATGGATCAGTCCAGACTGGGAACTGATGTGTTGGAGAAGAGCCCTGGGGAAAAAGCTCTAGGAGTGCTGGTGGCTAGGAGGATGCCCATGAGGCAGCAATGTGCCCTTGTGGCCAAGAGGCCAATGGCATCCTAGGATGCATTAAGAGGAGCGTGGCCAGCAGAGCCAGAGAGGTTCTTCTCCCCTCTCCTGTGCCCTGGGGAGGCCTCCCCTGGAATGCTGTGTCCAGTTGTGGGCCCCTCAGCTCCAGAAGGATAGGGAGCTGCTGGAGAGAGTCCAGCACAGGGCCAGCAAGATCCTGAAAGGAGTGGAGCATGTGCCCTAGGAGGACAGGCTGAGAGAGCTGGGTCTCTGCAGCCTGGACAAGAGGAGACTGAGAGGAGACCTCAGCAATGCTTAGAAATATGGGAAGGGTGAGTGTGAGGAGGAGAGAGCCAGGCTCTGCTCCATGGCATCCAATGGTAGGACAAGAGGGAATGGGAGCAAGTTGGAGCACAGGAGGTTTAGTATTAAGCTGAGGAGGAACTTGTTTGCAGTTCAGGTGCCAGAGCACTGGCCCAGGCTGCCCAGGAGCCTGTGGAGTCTCCTTGTCTGGAGCCATTGCAGAGCTGCCTGGACACATTGCTGTGTGAGCTGGTCTAGGTGATCCTGCTCTGGCAGGGGGGTTGCACTAGATGATCTTTCTAGGGCCCTTCCAACCCCTGACATTCTGGGATACTGTGATCCTAGCCAGGTCTGAAGCAGAGGAGAGTGATAGTGCTTGGAAGCTCTTGGTTTTCTAGGTAACATATTGCCACCTAGCAGCACAAAGAGAAAGCAGCACTCCTGCCCTCCAGTTCCAGAAACGAGTTGGCTTCACCTTTGTATCATCTACAAGATGAGTAGAGTAGGATCTACTCAGAGCACTGTGTGGGAAATGGACAGATGACTGGGCTCCTCTTTGAGAACAGGAGCCCTTATGCATTCATAGAAACATGAAGGTTGGCAGAGGCCTCTAAGCTCATCAAGCCCAACCATACCCATCACTAACACACCACTAACCCATGGCCTTAAGGAGAGCATCTCAATGTTTCTTAAACCCCTACATTGTGTTGTAAATTAGCTAGTAACACCCAGCAAGTTGTTGACACTAGTTCCTGCATGTCTGATTGTACAATAAGAGGAGAAAAAAAAAAGAATAAAAGCACAATCATGCAAAGTTTCTTTTTATTATTCATGTAACTAATCTTGCTGATTTCAAGCCTATTTTCTCATTGTGTTGTTAAAGTAGGACTGCCCTAGGAGAGGCAGCTCACCAGCTGAATGATTTATTCAGGAATTATCCCATTCCCTACCCCTGACCCATCACCAGAAGCTGGTGATGGTGTACTGGCTAAAAGACCAATGCTTCACTCTCAGATCCAAAGCTGCCAGACTGAAATATTGAATTCCAATAGGTACAAAGTTCCCTGGTGCTATTTTTACAAACTCCTTTCAGAGCCATGGAACAAATCAATGTCAGATCTGGGCTTAGATCTCAGGAATGATTGGATACTCACCCATTCTTAACCCCACAGCAAGTTCAGGAAGGGTCCCTTAAATGTCATTTTTAGAAGGCAAATATTGTCAATCTGTTTGGAAGTCTAACAGGCTAAAAGATGGTTCACTACATCCTCCAAAGACTAGATCCTAGGTGAACCTGCTCTGACCCTAAATCCTTTTGAAGATCACACAATCATTAAGGTTGGCAGAGANAAACTGACCCCAGGACTCCTTCAGTGCTGAGGACAGGAGGATGCTCACTTCTCTGCTCCTCCTGCTCACACTAGGTTTGATCCAGGCCAAGATCAAGCTGTGGTTCTCTGTCTCTCCTCACTCTGTTCCATAAAACTTCTAGGAATTGTGCCATTTCCTCCAAGAGCATTTGAATCACACAGAAGTAGGCCAGGTGATGATTGCACAGCACATTGGAGTGCTGCTTAAATGTCAGGCTGTTAATGAAAGCCTCTCCTGTAAATAGGCCATCAATTAGGGCACATGCAGCCATTCTCTATAGCTTCTGGCTAAGCAGTGAGTAAAAAGCACTATTTCAACACTGCTATTGGAATGGTTCCTTTCTATTAGTCTGAGGTGTGTTTACTACTGAAAAAAAAATATAGCTCCCTGCATTTATTGCTGTTTCCTTTAAAAAGAGTTTAGAATGAATATTCTGGCAGTGGAACATTCATGCTCACACAGATTGCAGATGGTTTAGTGGCATGGGAGTGCTAGGGATGCTTGGACTTGATGAGCTTAGAGGTCTCTTCCCACCTTAATGATTCTGTGAGCAATGTTCCACAGACACCAAAATGTTTGCTGAATCAAGGCATGTGTTGCCTTTGAAAGCTTTCTAAACCCCCATGAATTATTAGGGAGAGTTCTAATATTGATAAAGGATCTAAGTGTTCCAGTCTAAAGGTATATCAGTATATATGAGTGTTGCAGCTTAACCATCTTGCTTTTTGTCTCGTTGGCCTAGATTCAGGAAAGCAATTAAGCACCTTAATAGTGCTATTGATTTCAGTGACTCACAAGCACTTGGCTGAATCAGATCTGCTCTGTATTCCTTCTTGCCTCATAATGTGCTAGAGATTTTGGAAGAGCAGGTCTAGTTGTTAGCAGTAGCTGTAACATGAAATGATGGTAGATGTTGGTTCTTTTATGTCCAGATATCCATGCAGCAGGTCCAAGGGAGAGAAAATATGCAGAGATCTGGCTGAAGATTTCAGTTATAGAATCATAGAATTATGAAGGTTGGAAAAGACCTCTGAGATCATCAAGTCTAACCACTGACCCAGCAACTCCATGCCACTAAACCATGTCACCAAGTGCCACATCTACATGTCTTTTAAACCCCCCTAGGGATGATGACTCCACTACTTCCCTAGGCAGCCTGTTCCAATGCCTAAACACTCTGGGAGGGATGAAGTTTCTCCTAATATCCAACCTGAACCTCTCCTGGTGCAACCTGAGGCCATTTCCTGGGAGAAGAGCCCAGCTCCCAGCTGGCTCCAACCTCATATCTCATATCTCAAGTGATATGGGTGGCTTAAAGACTTTGAGCTGCCTTTTCTGACTCTCCCAGGAACAGGCTGGGAGCCTACAGCTTTTCATCCTCTCCTAGTAATAACATTTCTTTTTTCCAAGGGGGCTGCTGCTCTCTTCCTGCCTTATAAAGTCAAGGCAGGAAGGAACAAAGAGCAAGGTATTAATAACAATGGAAAGTTTATACAGTGAAGACAGAAGGGAATTGTCAGGAGAGTAACAAAAAAGAGGAGGAAGGGAAGAAGAGGAGTGAGGTGATGCATGCAGAGGTCTTGCTTGGCCTCATCAAGACTGGAGATGATCAACATTTTGGGGGAAGAAATTCTTCCTAAGTTCTAATCTGAAGCTTCCCTGAGCTCTCCCCTAACAAATAGCAGCTACCAAGCACATTTTAGGCTGCTAGCCACTGTGTTCTGGTGCTAGCAGATCCATGGATCTGATCAATGTGCTAACCAAATATTCAGGAACCTGTGTGAGAACAAATGGGAGAGTGTTAGATAAAAATAACTTGTGGTAGCCAAGAGTGATAATAGTTTGGAATTGCTCATCCTGAAGCTCAGTTCTTGCTCTGCAGATCTGTGCCAGGGAATAGTCTGTTCTCTTCCATCCTGTTACCAAGGAAATGAAATTGGAGGTTGCTCCTATTTCCAAAACTCAGAAGGAGAAAGAAAAGTGCTGCTTTGCTGCAGCAGAGTGAATTTCCAGGCAGTAAAACCCACTGAAAAATAGACAGGGGGTTTTGATTTTTCACCTCAAAAGCAGATTTAGGGGTTGATTTTTCCAAGCAGGAAAAAATAGTAGTGGAAATGTGCCCCTTTTCCTTGCCTGAGAAATGGAGTGAAAGAGCTGAGATGTGCAGATGCAACTCAACAAGGCCTGGTTGTGCCTTAGTTAAAGGGGTGGTGGTTGTTGTTAAAGACTCTTCTGCTGTTAAAATGACTCATTTATAACCCCTGACAGCTACACACTCATACAACAAGCCATGTATCACAGGGCAGCCAATGTCACCACCTGTACCTTGAACTCATGTCAGAAGTGACACAAGCCATCTTCAAATGCTCCTCCTCCATCTCCCTTGCCCCTAGCTAACAAGTGAAACCCAAGGGGTTGTGTTTCCTGTAAACATCACAAATAGTGATTTTTGCTAGAGGTGCCACAAGAGGGAAGAATTGTGTTATTTACAGGGCAGCATCCTTCTAAAGCATTGAGTTTGTTCAGCCAAATTAAGACTGAGATTGCTCTACAAACCCTTTGTTGGGTAAGGCAGGGAGAGAAAGAGAAATGGGCTGCACTGGCAAGAGCATTGGCAGCAGGGGGAGGGAGGTGATGCTGCTCCTCTCCTCAGCCCTGGGGAGGCCTCACCTGCACAACTGGGCTCAGTCCTGGGCTCCTCAGCACAAGAGACACATGGAGCTCCTGCACAGAGTCCAGCAGAGAGCTCCAGAGAGGATTCAGGGGCTGCAGCATCTCCCTGCTGACGAAAGGCTGAGGGAGCTGGGCTTGTTGAGGCTGGAGCAGAGGAGGCTGAGAGGAGACCTTCTCCCTGCAGAGCAGGAGCCCAAGGGAGGCTGGCAAGAGGCTGGAGCCAGGCTCTGCTCCATGGGGCCAAGCACTAGGCCAGCAGGCACTGGGCACAAACTGGAAGGCAGCAAGTTGCACCTCAAGCTGAGGCACAACTTGTTTGCTGGCAGCTGCCTGAGCACTGGCCCAGGTTGCCCAGAGAGCTTGTGGAGTCTCCTTCCCTGCAGAGATTGCAAAGGCACCTGGAGCCAATGCTGAGTGCTGGGCTGGAGGAAAGCTGCTGGAACAGGGAGGTTCAATCCTTTGTCTTCTTGGCCACAAATGCACATTACTGACTCATGGATAACTTGTTGTTCACCAGAACCCCCAGGTCCTTCTCTGCAGAGCTCTTTTCCAGCAGCTCAGCCCTCAATGGATGCTCTTAGCTAGCTGAGCCGTTCCATGAGACAGCATATTGAAATACAGAGAGTGAATTGCTTTAAAACAATCTTAGGTATTCCCAAACTTTTTCCTGAGTGGTTTGGCTATGAGAAGAGGAAGAAGAGAGGCACTGAATTAGCATTGCTGGGAAATGAATAAACTGCTGCATCCTGCTCAGGAAAGCAGACCTAAATGTTTGCTCTCCTCAGGAAGTAACTAAAGCTGACTTCATACAGCAAAACATAATGAGAGCTCTTAGTCATAGGTTAAAAAGCAATGAACTCCAGCTGTTCCCATAGTCCTGGAAGGTTCATTTGCAAGGAAGAAAAATCTTTATTCTTGCAGGAACATTCCAGGCTTCACCTTCAGTGACAGTGTGGGAAAGCAAAGTGGATGGCACAGAGCTTCCCAAGCTTGTAGAAAGGCTGTTTGATGAGCCCTTAAAATAAACACATGCCCAATGAGGATTTGAGGCCAAGTTCTACAGTGAGAACCTCTTCAGGGTGAGACTTGCCTCTTCCTCTGAGCACAACTTCAGCCTCTATTTTGAAGCCTATCTCCTTGGCTTGCCAAGGAGCATTTTCCATCACCAATCCATCACACTGAAGCATGCAGAAGGCAAACTAACTTCTGGCACACACCAGACTAATCTTAGGGTTGGCTTATCCAGTAAAAGACTGGTTTATCTAACCAAGGAAATAGCTCTCTAACCAGAACAGATGGCTCATATGGGATTTTTGGCTTCTCCATCTTCCAGTTCAGATCTACTGCTTCTTTATTATTCAAGAGAGTTTGCTGCTTGAGAGTCTTGCCTCCATGCATGGATTAAAGACACTTGAAGTCCTCTTTGAATAGAAAGAGTTGCCTCAGTGGGTAGAAAGCATGCCAGGGATCTGGATCTCCAATTCTTCTGTTTATTCCATATGGACATGGCAATAAACCTCTTGGGATGGTGAGGAGGGAACATGAAATGCAAACTCTGCACCCAGGCAATTAATCTGACAGAAGCCTCTTTACTGTTGGAAAAATGTCCCACATACAGCCTGTTTGGGTGGAAAAGAAATGATTTCATAGTTTCTGGACTTAAATAAGCCAAATTCTAGGGAGATATTTAAGGCAGAGTTAGAGGCAGGCAGCCAACAGAAGTGATCATGTCACTCCTGACAGCAACCCAGCAAGAAGCAATGTCAGGGGGAAATGGTTTCTGGGTCTAGTTTGCAAGGTCTAAGAACACCATGGGTGAATTTAGTCCAAAAAACCCACGCTGGAAGAAACCAACCTGCCTTGCAGGCAAATAAAGACCAAATTCCCAGAACAGTTTGGTCACTAGCAATAATTGACACCTAGTGAGTAAATGGTTCAAGCACAGGTTGCTCAGGGAGATGCTGGAGTCACCATCCTTGGAGGGGCTAAGAAACATTGAGATGCTCTCCTTAGGGCCATGGGTTAGTGGCATGGGAATAATAGGGATACTTGGACTTGATGAGCTTAGAGGTCTCTTCCAGCCTTCATGATTCTGTGAGCCAAGAAGGATGAAATGAAAATACTAGGAAAATGCCAGGTGCAGAAAGAGGTTAGAATCTTTCTCCATGTACTCAGATGCTTTCTAGTGTCTTTAAACCTTGCCTTTTGAGTTGGCAGAGGTTTGGTTTGGTGGGAGACCTCAGAGTGGGATATTAACATTTGAAAGAAGATTTTTGGGAGTATAAAATGAAGGAGCAGGGTTGAAGTTGGATTGGAGAGAGTAAAGCCCAGCAGCCAGGAGACAGAGCAAGTTCAGAGCCTGCTCCTGCATGCCTCCTTTTCCTGGCTACAATAGTGAGGGAACTAATCCAGCTGCTCAAGGCAGAAAGGAGCAGTTTGGCTTGTGATGAAGCACAGATCCCTAGTAAAACTGTCAAACTTCACTGGAGCTCTTCCACCTTCCCCAGGTCCCACCTATTTTTATATGTTCCACTGTAGAACACACAAGTTCACTATCATTTGACACTCTTCCCACAGCTGGGGGCCTCTCTCTCTCTCCTCTTTGAGATCAGTTCCTTCAGGCAGTGCAAATGTCAGCTGCCAGTTGTGTGATTCTTTATGTGGAGCTGTCAGGGAGTGAGGGGGAAAGGATGCAGGCAGCTCCCTTCTGCCTTGTTAGCTCTCAGGCAAGGTCAGCAGAGGCCTTGCTAAAGGACACCCTGGCAAAATCAAACCAGAAAGAGTGCAAGAAAGCACAGGCTTTCAAGAACACTACAGTGCTGGTGGTTTGGGGTTTATTTTGTTGTTGTGGGGTGTTTTCTTTTCTTTCTCTTGTCCAAAGGCTCCATTCATGACTACTTGTGCTGGTGAGGACTCTGAGTGGCCAGTGACTGGAGAGAGCTCATCCTAAGTCATTGCATCTGTTTGCTTTGGGGATTACTTCTCTTAGCCTTTTGTTTGATCGAAAATACAGCTAAGTCAACATCATGCACTGATGAACATGCTCATTTCATCCCATTTCATCCTCTCTGAGCTGCTGGGACACAGAGCAGCAGCTTTCCACCCCACCACCATGCTCCAGCTCCTACCAAGCTGCACAGCTCACAGCTCTCATACTCAGGGGAGCTTTTGACCTCCAAAACTATAGGACATAGGGCTGAGAACATCAAGATTCAAGGCAGAGGATGGCACTTAGCTGTAGACAGTATGACTGTATATTATATCTATAGTATATATATGATATATTATTATATATAATATTATTTAATATAATATATATTACTGTCTAATACATATATTATATATAATATATTATATTTTATTATATTATACTATACTATATTATATTATATATTATCAGTGAGGGGAAAAAAGGACATTTCTTCACAAGGGTTTGGCTCAAATCCCCAAAAGACTTAGGTGCCTAATTCCTAAGGAAATCATTAACAATCAAATGGCTAAATGTCCTTCCTCTGACATAAAAGAAGCAGAAAATCTCCCCAAAAGGATACAAGAGTGAAAGATGAGTGCCATGAACAACCTTAGTATCTTAGAGGTGTTCTCCTAAGGACATCCCAGCCTGGAAATACTCTGGAATAGTTTCAAGCATGTTGGGTTTCAGGCTATTGAATCTATCTACTAGTGTTTTGCTTTACCTAGTGAAAAGAATATAATCAGAAACCCTTCCCATTGCCCTGGAGAGGAAAAAGAGAAGAGAGCTCCACCTAAAAGAGAAGAGAGCTCCACCTAAAAGAGAGAAGAGCTCCTCCTGCTAGTGCTGCTATAGAATACTTGCAGAAAACAAAGATGAGCAGAGCCATCTGAACTCTGCCCACATCAATATTTACTCTTCTGGCTCCTCTTTTAACCAAATCCACATTGACATGGGCTCTTTCTCCAGTAGGATGTGGGTAAGCTGTACAGGAAGAGTGAGTCCTTCCCTTCCTCTCTCCCACTCCCAATTTTCCAACCCAAGGGCAATGCTGAGCTGGACTGGATGGAAGCAGAGAGCCTTGCCCCTCTTGGCATGGCTACTATGTCTATTTTTAGTTTATTGGTGTGCTCAGCTGTTCTTTTTTCCCCCTTGGCCCACACTGTACTGCAATCTTAGCTTCTAAGCCCTTGCCTACCAAAATTCACAGACAGAAAGCCCTGAGACAGAGAAGCATTAAAATGAGGAGTAGCTCCATGTGCTCTTCAGGTTACTGCTACTGTAGGACCAAGTCCTTTAAGAGATCACTGTGATGTGCTTAAACCAGAGATTGAGGAGCTTGTTTCTGATTCTGCCATGAGAGGTCCTCAGGAGCAGAAGCACCTGAAGAAAGACAAAAGCTCACTGCCAGAATACATTTTGGATGAGGTTATCATGGCTCCACAAAATGCAATGCTCATTTCCCAGAATCACAGCATCATGAAGGTTGGCAGAGAGCTCTAAGCTCATCAATTCAAGCATCCCTATCACTGCCATGCCACTAACCCATGGCCCTAAGGAGAGCAGCTAGATGTTTCTTAACCCCTGCAGGGATGGTGACTCCAGCACCTCCCTGGGCAGCCTGGGCCAAGATTTAACAACCCTTACAGTAAAGAAATCCCTCCTTCTATCCAATCTAAACCTGCCCTGGTGCAACTTGAGGCCATTTCCTCTCATCCTCTCACTGTTAAAGCAAGAGAAGAGACCTACCCCCATCTCACTCCAAGCTCCTATCTCAGGAGTCTTGCTTGAAGTCATTATAACCTTGCCAGTTCTGAAGCAAACAAAAGCTGTGCTCACATCTGTAAGCAGAGGTTTTGAAGAGTTAAATATGCTGGGAATTTTTACTCTTAGTGCCAGGTATTTTTTACTATTTTTACTTGTTCAGTAGAGCTCATCAAATGCCTGCTCTGTTTTTCTGTTGTTCAGTGATTCTCTTCACAGCTGCATGGAACAAATGCCATTTCTTCCAGCTGGATTTCCAAAATATCCACCTGATTTTCAACAGAATTTTACTCCTTTAGTGGAGTTGTTGCCTCCCCACACAGCAGGATCATCACCCACCTAGTCTGTTTGCAAGGTGACAGCAGAGTAATTCCCCTTAGGTGCACACTCACATATAGACTGCTTTGAAGAGGACATTGAAACATAGAATCACAGAATTGTCAGGGTTGGAAGAGTCCTTAAAGATCATCTAGCTCCAACTCCCCTGCCATGTGCAGGGACAGCTGGCACTAGAGCAGCTTGCTCCCAGCCCCAACACTGCCAGGGCTGGGGCTGCCACCACCTCTCTGGGCAACCTGGCACAGTGGCTCAGCACCCTCCTGGGCAACAACTTCTGCCTAACAGCCAACTGAAATCTCCCCTCCTCAAGCTTGGATCCATTCCCCTAGTCCTAGCACTGCCTGACAGCCTAACAAGTCCTTCCCCAGCTGTCTCGGAGTCCTTGCAGATCCTGCAAGGCCACAAGAAGGTCTCTTGGGAGCCTTCTCTTCTCCAGACTGAACAATCCCAACTCTCTCAGCCTGTCCTCAGAGGAGAGGTGCTCCAGCCTCTGAGCATCCTCATGGCCCTGCTCTGGACACCTTCCAGCCCCTCCAGCTCTTTCTTGGTCCTCTGATGGTCACATGCACTAAACAGGATATTTAAAATGCAGGATTAATGCTTTTTAAAGCTTTCCACACACTTCAGCATGAAGAAATACCTTAGGAGGAGAGCTCCAGAGTGTGGTGTCAGCCTGTGCCATCTGCTGAGCTTAGCTATTAACAGCCTCTGCTTTAATGAGCTAAAACACAGAGGTCTTTGTTAGAGCTGTGCATCTCCAGAGACTCTAGGAGCAAGGCACTGGTGCAGCTGGGGGTAAGAGTGAGAGGACAAGTAGCACCAAGGAAGCTTTAGAGGAGATATAAGGAGAAATTTCTTCACTAAAAGGGTTGTTAAGTCTTGGCCCAGGCTGCCCAGGGAGATGGTTTGAACAGGATGGCTTGTAGGCTGGGGAAGGGTCTGGAGAATTATTCCTGTGAGGAGCAGCTGAGGTCACTGGGCTTGGTTGAGCAGTTGTTGCTCAGGCACCTTGTGAAGCTCAGGACAGCAAGCCATCTGATGGAAAGACTGCCTTCTAATCCCAGCCTTGTTCTCACAGCCCTGCTTGCATGCAATTAAAATCTGTGCTCCCAGAACTTGGCAGGAGCAGAGGAGATGGAGAGTTGGCTCCTGTCACGCCTGAATTCCCATTGCTTTTGCTCAGCCTTTGAGGCAAAAGGAGCTAAGCCAGTGAGAACTGGCTAGAAACCAGCCCCTTCCCAGCCAGCTAGTGCCTGGCAGGTAGCTGAGGTTCCCTAGGTAGAGGTGGGAAGCATCACTCCCCAACCAGGAGAGGGTCTCCTCCTCCTCCTTCTCCTTGGCAGCACAGCACTGCAGTACTGGGCTGGCTAAAACCACTGCTGAAACTTCACCTGAGCTCTCCCCATGTGTCCTAGAGCATCCCAAACTAGTCCATCCAGCAGCAGGTAGTGCTGCTAAGACAGGAGAGTTAATTCTTTACTACACTCTGGTTCCTAGTCCTTCCCCAGTGACAGTGAAGAAACAAAACCACTGGCATGATCCTTTCAAACTAGCCCTGCTCTGAGAGCATGTGGTTGTAATTATTGTCTTTGTGGACAAGTCTATTATTTTTCTTTCCTTCCATCTCCTCTGTGTTGCAGGACACATGCCAGTTTGCAAGCATCCTGCTTCATTACAATTGGAAGGCAAGTTTGTTTAACACAGGCTCCTGAGCTCATTCTTAGAGTTATCCCCAAAAACTGGGCTGGAACAGGGCTGAATGAACTGAATTGTCTGAAAGTCCTGGCCACTTTCTTCCTTCTTCACTTCCACTCTTTATCTCTCTCCATTGCATTAACCTCTTGCAGGTTTTCTTCTCCTGATTCTTCTTATCTCAAGTCCAGCTTCCCTTCACATTCTCCCCATTACCTTTTCTCTGCTCCAAATCTCTCTATCCTCATTTACCTTCTGGGGGCTTTTCCTTGCATAGCTTCCCCTCCACTCCCTGCTGCCTTCACCCATCACCCCAAATCCTTTCTTGCATCTCCTTAGGTTGCCACAGATGCCAAATTCCCCATCCAGCAGTGCTCCATCACTCTCCCCCACCATTAACTCATGCTCCAAAGGGATGGGATTTGCCTGAGTCCAGACAGTTTGCTGGTGGGCTGATCCATACTGCCTGGAGACACTGGCAGTGCTTTTCTAGCCTTGTGTCTCCCTGGAGAAGTGCTGTGGGAGCCAAGAGGCACAAAGGCTTGCAGGCTCCAGCCCTGACTTGTGAGAGGTTTGTTTGTAATGAACAGAGTCCTGCTGGATCAGGGGAAGGTGTCTGTTCCAAAAACCACGTCAGCTTGCAGGATGACATGGGGAGAAGTGGCCAAAGAAACACAATCCATGAAATACCTTTGAACTTTGGAGGCATTGGCTTGACAGCTGTGGGCACAGTGGTGCAGTTGGACACCAACCCAGTCCTGAGTGAGTGGCTAAAACTACTCCTCCTCCTGCTGCTAAGGTCCTGCCTCTCACCAGAGAACTTTGGAGTGCAATACAAATGATAATTAAGGAATTTGCAGGACACTGAGGGTAGAAAAGGTATTTTCTTTATTCTCTCACACATGAGGATTCAGATCAAACCTAAGATGTGTTTCTAGTGGCACTCCTCACCTTCATTCTCTCACCTTTCTGGTACAAGAAAGGTTGTCTAGCAGCTTGATGTGAGCATTGATAATGCAGGAGAGGAGGGAATTGGACAGTGTGACCCCCAGCTGGCTCCAAGCTCCTTGCAGGGAGCTGCAGAGAGGGAGAAGGTCTCCCCTGAGCCTCCTGTGCTCCAGCCTAAGCAAGCCCAGTGCCCTCAGCTGCTCCTCAGCACACTTGTGCTCTAGAGCCTTGCCCAGCTCCCTTGCCCTGCTCTGCACACACTGCAGCACCTCAGTGTCCTTCTGGCAGGGAGGGAGGAGCCCAAAGCTGAGCCCAGCATTGGAGCTGTGGCTTTACCAGTGGCATGGTACTGATAGGTTTAGTTGGACTTGATGAGCTTAGAGGTCTCTTGCAACCTTCACGATTCTGTGATGCATGTGATTCATGTCATTGATTCTTCCTCCCAACTGAAATGATTCCAAACATCAATCAACTGCTCCAGCTGGACAAGACAGCTCTGATTTCAACATCTCCTGCCTGCTGGTCACCAAGAGCAAAGCAAGCCAAGAAAGCAAATCCATTTCCAATTGTATCACTTCATATTAACTGCAGAGCACTAGTAGGAACAAAAGCTAGGCTTTAACTATTTTTGCTGTTCACAAAAAAGGTCAGGAGAACAAACCCTACCATTTCAGACCATAAAGTGACTGTTTGTTATCTTTTGGGGCTGTTATTCCAAAGAGGGAGGCTCTGTTGGGTTACCTGCAAGGTGCCAAATTCTCTGCTTTCACCCTGGCTTGCTAGGGAAGAATTCATTTTCTTTTGGATGGGTTAATCTGCTGAGGCTTTAACATTCCACCTGAATGCTCTAACTCCCCAGGCCTCAAAGCCATTGAAGCAATAGGGCAGGACACGGGTGGGTGAAGGGAAAAAGAAGTCAGGTCAGCCAGCAACTGGGCTCTCAAATGGCCTAAATTCAAACTAAGTACCTAGTGGGGGGGATGAAATCCTTGATGGTTAACTCTTATTTCTATTTTAGTCCAAAAGGACAGTCCAGATAAATAAACAGTCTCCTTGAAACAAGTCCTCAAGTGCTGCTCCAAGTCTGAGCTGCCTGATCCAGCCTGGGCTTTTCATCTCTAGATCTGATTTCACACTGTCATCAAAAGGACCAAGCCTGGGCCTGCTGCACATGTCCAAAGCTCTGTCACGAGCAGAAGTAGAGACTCAGGAAAAACTGAGTCAGGGAACACCTCAGACTGAACATGAGGCTTGATTTTTTTCCTCTGGGTTGGCTTTCAGCTGAGCTTCTTGTTGGCTGATGCCAGTGGCATGGCAGGGTGACACTGGTGGGTGCTTTCTTGGGCCATGTGTGCCTCAGCTGAGTATCCATGTGTGTCCATGGCCATGGAAAAGTCCTTTCTCATAGACAGAGCTGTCTCCACAGGCATGGAAACTGGCACACACACCAGGAGCTGTGCTGCCATCCAGAGTGACCTGGACAGNAGGAGGTTTAGTATTAAGCTGAGGAGGAACTTGTTTGCAGTTCAGGTGCCAGAGCACTGGCCCAGGCTGCCCAGGAGCCTGTGGAGTCTCCTTGTCTGGAGCCATTGCAGAGCTGCCTGGACACATTGCTGTGTGAGCTGGTCTAGGTGCTCCTGCTCTGGCAGGGGGGTTGCACTAGATGATCTTTCTAGGGCCCTTTCAACCCGTGACATTCTGTGATTCTTGTGCTGACTTGGCAAGGCTTCCCCATCTTGCTGCCATGAGTGCATTTTTTCCTTCCAGTGGTCCAGCCTTGGGAGACCACCCTGAGCTCTTCCTGAGATATGTTTGGCAGCTGCAAGGCTTTGCATGCCAATTGCATTATATTTGATGTATCAGCAGCCATGCCTGGACCTGTGCCTGATCTTCTGGCTTCCTTTTTTTGGTGACCTTCTCTTTCCTTCAACTGCTGCACGCTCTGATGCTCCTCAGGCTCTCAGGTGCCAGGGAAGCAGCAGCAGGACAGAAATTCTCCCAGGATGTCTTTGCCCTTTCCACATGAGTTGAGGCACAACAAGGAGGTTCATGAGGAGCAGCTCAGGATCAATTCAGCTCTTGTTGGACAATGTCCTCTGTGTCAAGCAATGGGCCAGCAGGAGCTTCTGGGTTTGACAACTTTGGCTTGTCTGAGTTAACAGCCATGCAGACAACCCAGCTCTGGCCCATAAAAGAAAACAATGAGAGCTCCTGTCATCTCTTGGAGATGATGTATGTCCTTTGGCTAGCAGCCCTGGGAGAGTTGGTGTTTTGTACAGCTCCTGCCCTTGCTGTGCAGCACTTGGGATGTGCTCTCCAGCACACTCTCACTCTGCTGTAGGTCACCTCTTGACTCCACACAGGGCTTCAAATCCAACTCATAGCCCACACCACATGGACCAAAGGAGAATGCCTACCTTGTCACAAACCACAGGACACTGACAGCATCAAACTAGTCCTTGCTAATCTTTCACGTGGGTCTGCAAACTGCTCAGCAGAACTTCATGGACCATATGGACTGAGGAGAGGGATTTAGTCTGGAGATACTGTGGAGATACTGGGATACTGTGAAAGCTGTAGCCTACCCTGGCATCTGAAGAAGAGAGAGGAAGAATGTTTTATCAGCACATGGTTTCTCTCTAGTTGTGCATGAAGTTACACTGCTTCAGCCCAAAGTTCCTCTCCTCCTTGCCTGCCTGTTACTGCATGGTACCTCACAGAGTTGCTTGAATTGAGTCTGGCAGAACACAAACCTTGCTTTCCATTGCAAGCCTGTCAAAGAAAAGGCTCCCTAGGGACTGCAGATTCTTGGAGGATATGGAGGGAAAACTGCAGAGCTGGGCACAGAGCCACTTTGCAGGGAGAAAAAACTCCTGTAGTGCCATCTGCCCTGCAAATATAAACATCCATCCCATGTCCTCAACGTGTAGCAGGCCCCTTAGAGACAAAGCTAACAGCCTCTTGCTAACTCCCACTCCTTCTACCCTGGGTTTCCATGACTTCAGCCCCTTCCCTTGTTGACAGGCCTGAGAAATGCAGGTTTAATGCTTGGTTCATGAGTGTGCACTGAGGATGGGGAAGCTGGAACGACTCCTCCATGATGCAGACACTATAAATAGAGTAGATGGAGCAGGCTGCTCTCTGCTGCCTGATGCTCTAATCAATAACCATGAGCTGGCTCCAATCATCTCTTCTTGGCTCCAAGGCAAGTGTTTGACACTGGGTGACTCCCAGCAGTGCTTCAGTTAGGAGTCAGGTTCAATGAGGACTATTTCAGACCCTCTACCATCCCATCTCATCCATTCCATGCCCACAAGTGTTTGGTATGTTTAGACTTGATGACCTTAGAGGTCTCTTCCAACCTTAGTGATGCTATGTGGCTGTGTGTAATGTGTGTTTGTACATGGCTGGCAGGATGCAATCCAAATCTCTCCTCAGGCCTCCCAAAAGTACACAGCTAGATTTGTGTCTCTGACATTAAATGGATGGTTTTAAACCACTACCCAGCAGATGTTTATCCTCCTGCTTTCTCTTCAAGGGCATCTTGTTGTGAGCTCTAGCTTGGCACTAGAGATACTCTCTGGTAATCTAAGAGAATGATTCAGTTGCTGAAACAAAATCATCCCCTTAAGCTCTTCTTTAATGAGTTGGATCAGAAGCACTGAACAGGATCAAGATTTAAGCAACAGGTTTCTATGCACTGCACTCCTATACTTTAATTATCTCCTTTAAAGGGAGAGAGGCTTGTATTTTACAACTTTACTTAGACTTTACCACAGAAATATCTTAACAATGTGTTTCAGAGCAAAGGCTAAAACACACTGTGTAGCTGTGCACTTTTGGGAATTTATAGTGTTTCTACCAGCCTGGATTTCAATGCAAGTTAAATTTGGTTGCAGAGAGAGATCTACCATTTAATCTGTGTGGTGGTTTTTTGGGGTCTCTCATTAGCATTTGGCTGCCCACTGCTATACAAAACTAAATGACCAGCTTCTCAGAGGAAAGATTCCTCTTTGGGATGTGTGTTTTCTAACCACAGGAGTAACAAATAGACATAGGTTATTTCAGTGCCTGCAAGTCAGGCTCTGGAGCTTCTTGCAGCTCATCTTTCAGAGGCATCACATCAAGCTGCAGGGCTCACTACCTTGGAGCCAAGGTGCTAATTCCATGCCTAAGCTGTGCTGGAGTGACTCAGAGACAAGCACAAAGTGACATTGGATGGTTTAGCATCTCTCAGCTCAGTGTGTGTGCTCCCAGCTCCACTTTGCTGGGGGAATGTACCCCAGGGCATCTGCAATCCATGCTAGGAGTTTACTAGGGAACCAGCCCAATTCTCTGCCTAATTTGCAGCAGTGGTGAAAAGAGCTGAATACCAACAGAAAGGGGATGGAGAACAGTGGGAAATATGCTCCATGCCATTGGATAATCCAAGGATTTCCCTATCCAAAACACATTGTTTACTCCTGCCTGTTCTGAGAAGGATGAATGGTCTTGGAGGCAATTGCATAGAGGCAAGGCAAAATTCCCCTTAAGGGATGCTTGAAAAGTTTGGAATCCTTTTCTTAGCCTGAATAAAACCAGTTTGAATAAGGAGAAACAAGTCTGAAAGCTCATGGAATGACCCAGGGAAAGGAAGTGGATCAGGAACTTGCATTCATTCTCTCTCTCCCAATGAGAGCAGGAAAGAAAAGCAGGTTAAAAAAGTGACATTTTCACCATATACACAGCTAATTGATGTTGCAGGCCCCTCTTAAGGCAAGAAGTATGCATGTTAACATCCTAAAGCAGTGTCCAGAGCTGTACCAGTACAAAGAAGCAGGATCCAAATGCCAATCTTAGCTGGTGAGGCTGTGGTGGGTGGGAGAGGTGTGGGTTCTCTTTCCTTCTCTAGCCTGTAATCTCTCTTTGGCCAAGCAGGGAGGGAACACAATAGCTAGCCAGATGCTGGAAGATGATTTGGAAACCAGACTCCAGCCAGAAGCCTCTGGAATGACACAGTTCAATGCCTTTAAGATGTGGGTCTCTCTATGCCCCTGCTCTCCAGCTACAAGGTGGGAATGATGCATTGCACTCCATCAATATGCACAGATACATATTCCTGTGACCAAAAAGAGGAGCAACATTATCTTTAGAACAAATCAACTCAGGTTCCTTCTTCTATTTTTGTTGTTGGTGCTGGTTTTTGGCTTTGGTTTTGTTTGCTTGTGGTTTTTGCCTCCAAGTACATGATGCTGCTGATTTCAACCAAGGTCTAGCTGGCCTTGTCCTGCAACATCAGACCTACTTCTGGAGGAGGTTATTCCACTGCCAGAGAGGCAGAAGTATTGCTTAATGAGTCTTGCTTACTATTCAGAATTCCTCTCCTTTTCCTGTGTTCTTGAACCTTCAGGGATGGCACCTATACCCAGCATTTTCTTCCATAGAGCAACAGAAAGGGAAGCAAAAGTGACCTCAGAGAGAATCTAGGAACCAATTGTTGTCAACAATATGTTGATCTTTTACTTCCATGCACTGATTCAGTGCTGGAACTAGAAGCCTCAGAATGCAATTCTTTCTAGGGCTCTTCCAACCCCTGACATACTGTGATTCTGTAATGTCTCATCTCTAACAAGCACTCACACTGGAAGCTGCCTGTGGGGAGAAGAGTGGTCTTCCCAAGCCCCAAATTCATTACTTAGCTGGATCACAGTCATTTATTCTACTCCCAGAGTCCAGTGATCTGAAGCTCTTGTGTGAGAGCATGAAAGGCTTCTTGCAGATGAAAACCTATCAGAAATGATAGAGATGGACCCATGCCCTCTCCTCTTGAGCCAGCTGAAAGCTCCAAGCTCTGTGTGTGTGTGTGTGTGTGTGTAATGAAAACCAAATCCTCTGTGTGCCTGCCAAGGAAAGAAGCAACTCAAGAATGGCATTTCCTTGCTCCTGAGCTGCTGCAGCTGGCCTTGCTTTGCAATACTCAATTAATCAGCAGTAGGTAATGGCATGGTCATGAAAAACAGTGTTAGGCAACAGTGACTAGCTGTGTAGACACAGCAGGGACTGTGTGTCCCTGCAGGGGTTTAAGAGACATTGAGATGCTCTCCTTAGGGCCATGGATTAGTGGCATGGGAGTGCTAGGGATGGTTGGACTTGATGAGCTTAGAGTTCTCTTCCAACCTTAATGATTCTGTGTTTGTGGAGTTTCTTGCTTCAGAGCTTCCTAGGTAACTCTATTTCCTTGCCAGAGATAATGGGGAAGAGCATCAAAATCCAGTGGAACTTCTGTCCCTGCAGCAAGTAAGTGCAATAAAACCATTACTAGGGTTTATTAATCAGTTTGGGGAACTCCAAAATTCACCACAATGCCCTGAGCTTCTTCTAGGTGCAGTTGAAAAGAAGATTTCAACAGTGCCAGTGGCAATTATCTCAAATTGCTATGTCCAGCTGACCAAAATCACCATTTATGATCCTTTGAGGGCATCAGAACCAACCTCTGTAATTAGATGGACACAGAAAACCTTGACAAAAATGGATTTGTCCTTGACCTAGTAGTTTATTTCCAAAAACCTTCTGTTCAGGAAACTTACATACACCAAGGAATGTTGTAGATATTTGATCCTTTCTCTGTTATTCCACCATGGGATCTATCTCAAAGGGAACTGAAGAAACATCTTCACTGACTGATCAAGGGAAATGCTTCCAGGGTTAGAGACTTCCAACACCATTTGCCAGAACAAAACTGCTTAACTATCCCATGAAGGCAATTTCAAGAAGTTTGCTTGCAACACTGACTGAAATTAAGAATCAGAGTGGGTTGGGTTGGTTTTTTTTACAGTTCTATTCTCCTTTCCTCAGCCTTAGGCATTTAAAGCTACTCAGCTACTGAAAAGGTCAATTTGCAAGGCATTTTGGTTTGCTTCTTTCCACACTTAGCTAGAATCTTAAGCCATGTTCCCAATTCACTGTGAATCACCTCTGATTTTTCTAGTTTTGAGGAAGCTAATGGTATCCAATCACTAAATTAGGCCAAAGAGGCCAATTTCTAGCCCTCTTGAGTCTTCTTTCAAGCACACAGCTTCTCATCTCTATCCAAACTCTAGAAATGTTCTTGGAGTTCTTCTACAAGATTTTCTCTCCTTGTTATCTTTTCCAATAATAACTTTTGGGAGTTCATTTTGGTCAGTTGTTGATCTGTTTGAAGCCTTCAGGTATTGCTGTGGGGATTTGCCCATCACTCACACCTAGAAGTCTAAATTGGGCAAATGACTCTGAGCATGTTTTTGCCATATAGACAGCTCCAAGGGCAGGATAAGATGGGATTTATGGCTCTAATGCCTGCTTTTCCCAACACTGAACTCTTCCTGACACTACCATACAGGCTATATTGCTCAGAACACATGGCCTCCTCTTCTTTCCCTCTGCAGAATGAAAGTTGTGCCCTAAAAGGCCTTAAAAGGAAGGAAAAAGGCATGGATTCTCAACATGATTGGAGAAGGACAAGAGGTCACTAGCAAATGAACCACAATTCATTTTCCCTAGGTTGCCACATATACAATTCACTAGGACAAAAGCCTACTCTCTCTCTGAAATCCTTTGTACATTCACAAATGAAGATGTGCACATTAATGGATCCTGGGATGGTTTCTGAAATTCCTTGGAACACACTAGGCTTCTCCAGGAGGAGGAGAAGTAAAGCTGCAAGACAAGATCAGGCTGACATTGAAGAAGTGCCTTTTCACTCCTTTGAACCTAGACATGTTCTGTAAAGGTAACATTTAGCATCACTACTGCAATATGCATCCAGCAACAGCCTAGAGAAGGGTGGAAAAAAATTCCAGGAGGAAGGACATTGTCTTTCTGAGAGTGCAGCAAGAGTCTGGAGAGCATCCTCATGTTGTGGGAAGGAAGGAGGCAGGCTGTGGGCATGCTCCATAACGTTGAATCCAGTGATGGCATCAAACATCCTTCCCCATGCCTAGGATTTGGAGGCACCACTGTGAGCAGAGCTCAGTGCTCTAGTTCTGTCCTAGATGCAGCTTGTTGCCAGAGTGCAAGTAAACTTTGTGACTGACTGCCAGGAGCCAGTCCAGGAGCAAGTGGCTCAGGCACTCTAGTCTAGGAGAAGAGGTAAAAACCAAAAAGAAGTGTGGCTGCAGCACTGGGCACAACAATCCTTGAGTGAGAAGAAACATCTCCATTGTTATCCAGCTTTGCCAAACCTCAAAGTATAATGCTAGAAGGAAAAAAGGAGTTTTACACCATTGAGCATATACAACCCTTTTCCTTCCCTTCAGGAATTATATGTTACACTAGTTGAATCTACTGAGATCTTTATTCTCTCTAGATAATGGCACATTGAAGCTTTATTAAAGGGATTGGAAACTTTCAGGAACGTCTCTGGTGCTGAAAAAAAGTTCATGGATTCCAAATCATCTACTCTCTTAATTCAGAAAAAAATAGGTTTGGCTATTTTGACCTAGCATCAGGAAGGTTAGGAAGTTGAATGAGGATGCCACGAAGCATCAGTCGAGCTAGTCTGCTTGTGCAAGGCATTGTATCAGTCACAAAAAAATGCATATTTAGGGTTTTGTCCCTTAAATACCTCCACCTGTGAACCTAGGTAAAAGATATACAAAATAGAAATGTCATCAGGACTGTATATTTCAAACTTCCCAAAATAAACACAAAGTATGTATATATATATATTATATATATATATATATATATATGTAGGCATATAGGTTGTAAATTTCAATGTCAACACTTAGCACAGTTTTGGCTCTTCTAAATACAGACCTGGAGACTTCCTAGTCCAACACATGCACCTACAAACACAGGATCATGCACACAACTTTACCTTCTGCTGCTTGGCAGAAGAGTCAGAATATACAGCACTATACAACGGTTCAACTCAACAATTGATTGCAGAAGTGGAAGGAGATGCCATCCAAAAGAAATTCCTTGTGAGCTAGAACCAAAAACTCAAATCAAACCAAAATGAAAAACCAGAGAAAAATCAGGGCTAGAGTGACTTCATCTCAATAAAAACACTGAAGACCATGGTGATGATGACCTAAGGTTCAAAAGGCTTTGTCTGGCGTGTGGTGGTTGCTCGCGTAGAACTGGTTGCTCCAACACAAAGCCAAGGCAATTCCCATGAGCTGTAGAGCTTTCCTACCACCCATCCAACCCAGCTTTGGGTTCAGACTACTGAGGTCTCTGACCTAAAGGAGATAGAGCAGTTGTATGCTGTTCTTCTCACAGCTGGTGGAGCTGAGGGTGACCTGGATGCCCATCTGGAAGGTAAGCGGCGATTCGCTGGCCGAGCAGGCCTGGAGAAACCTTTCCCACTTGAACATTTAGCTGGCACAGAGATCTAGAACACAAAAAGACAATTCCTTGCTTGAAGAAGTTCTGGCTTTAGTGGAATGCAGGAAGACATTTGGGGTGAGCTGGGAACAGGTGGCCTGAAGCTATTAAAAGGAGCAGAGTCACGCACAGAATGCAGGAGAACAGTTATTTCCATGCACAGGGATTCTCACATCAGTTGTGCTTTAAAATACATGGAGACAAGTGTCAGGCACAGGGAAAGGTTTACAATGCTAATGCAAGCCCAGATGGACATTCACTTCTCATTTCTTTTCAGTTTTGGAGGTTTGGTTTGGGATTTTTTTGTCACCTAACACTATATCCTGTTCCAAACATAGAACTTGGAATCCTATCTGGCATTACTGGAGCATGAGCTGCTTGCTTTTCAGGCCTTTTTTTCTTTGACAGATTCTATTTGAGCAGTCACATCTTGCTAAGAACTCTGTTTCCAGAGGAAACAGGCAAGCTGTTGACCCTTGGGAACTAAATCAGAATGGTTATGCATTAATGCAGTGCCATGTCTGTAGGCAGAGCCTCATACACACTGGAAAACTAGCAGATTTGGATCATAACTAAACTGGAAATCATGAAAATAAACCAAATCCCTCCTGCCATGTGCTGGCCTTTACATCTTTGTGATGTGAATGCTGTTGGACCTAAAATGTTATCTGCTAGCCAGGCAATATTCTACACTTGGTTTGTACAGGGAGAAATGACAACATCAAGTGTGAGCCTATGGAGATAAAAACAATCCAGTTGGCTTAGTAAAGTTATTCTGGCCTTCAGCATAAACTCAGGCATCACCTAGTCATTATTTCTTCCCTACACACTGTCCTAGTGTGAGTCAAAATAAGCTATTCCATGTCATCTAGGTCACATTCAGTCCTTGAGGCTTTGATATCAAGCTTAGGCCTTGGGGTTTCTTGCATGAGACCTAAGACCCAAGCAAAACAGGTGTGGAATTGAACTACTTAGCAGCTAATTAACAACTAGTGTGTGTGTGTATATAAAGAGAGGTCTGGGGTTTTTATTCTTCCAGAAGGTTGAGCACCTGAGTCTTGTGAGGATCATTAGTCCAGCTCTGCTCCTCAGGACTCTCTCTGTTGTGCCTTCAATCCTGGCACACTGAGCACCCTGAGCCTTGTGAGGCTCAGCAGCCCAGCTCTGCTCCTCCAGGACTCTCTCTGTTCTGCCTTCCAGCTCCATCCAAGAGTTCCTGAGCTCCAGGATGCAGCTCCTGAACCTGAGTCCTGGCTGCTGCTGAGTCCTCCTGCTACAGCATCACTGGTGAGAGAGTTACCATCAAGGGAGTTTGGTTCTGCTATTGGGTTTGTGTGTGTATATATATATTTATTTTCTTATTACTATTTTAACTCAAGTAGTTTAAGTTTCATTTCCAATCCCCAAGTCTCTCTTTCTCTGTTCATTTCCCCTTTTCCTCCCTGGAGTGGGGGAAAAGGAGCTACTGGAGTCTATCTGTCCCTGGGTTGGTGGTTGGCCCAACCCTAACCCTTGACACATCCTCATGGAGACTTTTTTGTTTTCCTATCAAAAGTTCACTGGAGGAAAAAGCCATTAGGAGCTGCCTGGTTTTGCCTTCCTGTGCTGCAGTGAGGATGTGTCTGCATCACTGCAAGGCTGTGTCAGCAAGACCTGCACAAGGAAATCTTGCATGCTCACATTCTCAGCTGTTTCAAGCCACATAGCTCCACTGCAGCCTGTGGCTTTGTGGCAGTTTAAAGCATACCAGCTGGCAGCCTGAACCCATTGGAGTTTCTCAGCCCCAGACATATTTGCCTTCTCTTTTGCTGAGAAACTAAAGGTCAGATCTCTTTGTGTTCCTTGGCCAAGTAGGTGTCCATAAAAAAGGATATATCTTTCTTTGTGGCCTTTTAGAGAACCTGCAGCTTCAGTGCACTTCCAGAACAATCTGTTTTCTCTTTTCCTGAAGAAAGAATCTTGGCAAAGGGGCAGCATTTCTAAACCTCTGCAAATAAAAATTCAGCCCAATGCAAATTAATTAGTCATGCCCTAATCTCCTGTTTCTGGGAGCCACTGCTGGAATATATAGGAGAAGCCTGGAACTGAGACATGAGTAGGAGGAGGTCACTTTATTATTGGAATCTTTATGGAGGTACAATACTCCTTTTCATAGGAAATCCTAAACCAAGTAGCAGCCTGGATGCTGAAGAACATTATCTAAGCCCTCTAGGATTTTTGGCATGCTCAAGTGTGCTTAAATCTTTTGGGATGACTTACAAAATAACTTGTCAGCTAAAGAAAAGAGGGAGTTAAGAGCTGATTGCAGCTCCTTGAATTGGCAGCGTTGGCAGGTTCCTTCCAGCTCCTCTAGTGCCATGGGCAGGGACAGCTGGCACTAGAGCAGCTTGCTCCCAGTCCCAAAACTGCCCAGGGATGGATGGGGCTGCCACCACCTCTCTGGGCAACCTGGCACAGTGGCTCAGCACCCTCCTGGGGAACAACTTCTAGCTTTACACAAGAGCAGCAGAGATCAGAATCTGGCACAAGCCTGCACTGGCCATTCCTAATGATACTCTTTTGCCCTCCCAAAACTGTTATCTCCAGAAGAAATACTCCTGGTTCATCCAGATCCTGGCCTAAAGCCTCTGTTTTGTACATAATTATTACAGTTATCCTGCCTCAGTGTAGAATCCTAGACTGGTTTGGGTTGGAAGGGAGCTCTGGAGCTCATCTAGTCCAACCCCCCTGCAGTGGCCAGGGACATCCCCAACTACATCAGCTTGCCCAGAGCCCTGGCAAGCATAGAATAGTTTGGGTTAAATTTGAAGCTTGGGCTGAAATGGAAAGATTCTTCTTTATTTTTTTGGCCACTTTGATGAACTTTACCTCTGGTAACTTCTGTCTCTCTTTTCCTTGCTTGAGTTGCTGCCTGGCAGAATTCCTCAGAAATTCTTGCTTCTCTTGCTCCATGGGGAACATTTCTAAATACTGACTCAAGGGCTCACAGCCCCCATCAGTACACTCAGAATTTACCCCTGGCCACCTCTCTTTTGAGCTTTTCTCTTTCCATGGACAAGCCCCAGTTGATTTCTCATAGTTTTTCAGCAGCTTTTCCACAACCCCATAGTTTGACCTGGAGTCAGCAGAACGTGGGCGACCGGATAAATCACTCGGTCTCCACTCATGCTCGTGGAGCATGTGCCTGGAACCACTACTATTTGCAAGTCCATCTCTTTGCTTTTTTTCCTTCAGCCCTGTTTTTCCTTCAGCCTTGCTGGGCTTGCTTGTTTCCTGCTCCTTTGGTGCAGTGAGTTTGGGATTGGGAGGACAAGGTTCTGTCCTGCTGCTGGTGGAGTCACGAGATGATGGGCCACAGGGTTTGGGAGCTTCTGCTGCTGTTGGAGGCACCTGCTTTTCTTGCCAAGCTTTGTCTGTGTGAAACACAGTCCTGTTAAACTCATCAATCTTTGCTGCTAAGGTTTCATTCCTTTGGGGCTTTCCCAAACTATACCTAGAGTCTCCCAAAAGATCATTGTGCAGGGAAGCAGGGGCACAACAGTCATTCCTGTAGTAAGGGCTGCTGTGAGATTTGGGGGTTTGCTTCGGGTACATCTGGTTGCTTTGGGCCATGTTGCCATCTGAACAACTCTTTTGGGCTGGCAGCAGAGAAGGTTCACTTCTCTTGTCTTTTCCAAGCTTGCCCACATCACATGCCCAAGTGTTGTGGCAGAAACTTGTTGGTCCATTGCACTCCTTTTTGCTGACAGCTAGGGCAGAGCTTAGCAGCACAGGACCTTTCACAGCACAGGCTGCTGCACTTTCATTCTGGTTTCCAGGGGAAGGAATCATCACTTTCCTGCCACTTCTGCACTCCTGAGCCTTGCAATTGCTCTTGGTGCCAGGATCTCTTGTTGGGCTTTCAAGCAGCTGTACAACTGCAGACAGGGAGTTTGTTAGGTGCCTAGAAGTGCTCCGGGGAGGAACTGGTGGAGCTTCTTTCTTTTGCCAGGGTCTGAGGTCTGTTCCTCTGTCACCAGGAAGATCATCATAAGACATGTCCTTCAAAGCCTTGGTGGAACTCAGCAGGTTCTTCCTGTTGTTATGTTGTTCTGTTTCAAAAGCAAGTGAAGTCTGGGATTCATTGCTGGACACGTGGTTCATCTCAGGCAGAATAACTTTGCTTTGAGTTCCCTCAGATTCCCCCAGGAAAGGAAGTGACTTCATCCTGGAAATAAAAGGAGAGGTGTTTTAAGAATGAGCAATGAGAGTATTCCATCAGAGGTCTGAGGACCTCTCCATGAGCAAGTGTTTAACCAGTGACCTCTTCAAAAGATCTGGGAGCAGTTTTGTTGGAAGAACACACAAAGAATTTGAAGGAAGCTCAACAAAGGGAATCTTGTTTTCTTCTCCCTTGCCACTTAAATTCTTTTTCTTGAGCTTTTGCAGATGATTGCTTGCTTTCTTCCCTTTCCTACCGTGAGTTCTAGAGACTCCAATGAGAGTCTGCCTGATGACTAACTGAATGAAGAAAACTTTAGGACCCAGGGAATCCTTGGGTAGGTTTCCTGCATGACAGTACAAACATGTCTTTTGAGATCTGCTCAAAAATCACCTTTTTGAGCCAAGATTTAGAGACTATGCATCAGCCATGAGTCTATTTGCTTTCAAGATACAAACACTAACCCAGCTGCAATACTGAGTTAGTGACAGCCAACTGATTGCATAGTCCCTGTGCTCATCTGAGGAGAGCTTGCCATGATGCTGGCTTCACTGGGGTCTCTGTCTAAGCCTTTCTCAATCTCTTCCATGGAGTGCACTGTTACACCACAGCTTCTGCACCACTCCAGAGGAGGGCTGGTGTTTAACTTGCTAAAGGAGGCCCCAAACATGGAGTTTTAAACAGATGGCACATCTGGCTGGCTGACTGCATCCAGAGGGTAGTGGTCAATGGCTCCAGGTGCAGCTGGAGATCAGTGCCAAGTGGTGTCCCTCAGGGCTCTGTACTGGGGCCTGCACTGTTTAATATTTGTATAAACAATATCAACAGCAGCATTGAGTGCACCAGCAGCAAGTGTGCAGATGACACCAAGCTATGGGGTGCTGGGGATAAGTTGGAGGGGCAGGATGTCATCCAGAAGGACCTGGACAAGCTGGAGAGCTGGGCCCAGGGGAACCTCAGGAGCTTCAACAAGAGCAAGTGCAGGGTCCTGCCCCTGGGTCAGAACAATCCCCACTATCAATCCAGGCTAGGGGATGAGATGATGGAGAGCAGCCCTGCAGAAAAGGCCTTGGGGTGCTGGTGGCTGAGAAGCTGCCCATGAGCAAACAGTGCACGCTGGCAGCCCAGAAGCACAATGGCATCCTGGGCTGCAGCAAGAGAAGCGTGGCCAGCAGAGCCAGAGAGGTGATTCTGCCACTGCACTCTGCTCTGCTCACACCT
>VWZO01003617.1:67279-100550 GCA_013396975.1 Bucco capensis
GAGGGTGGTGGAACACTGGCCCAGGTTGCCCAGGGAGGTGGTTGAGTTCCCATCCCTGGAGGCATTGCAGGTGAGGCTTGGCAGGGCTCTGGGCAAGCTGATGTAGTTGGGGATGTCCCTGGCCACTGCAGGGGGGTTGCACTAGATGAGCTCCAGAGCTCCCTTCCAACCCAAACCAGTCTAGGATTCTATGGTTGGACTTGATGATCTTAGAGGTCTCTTCCAACACTAATGATCCTGTGACAGTGATTGTGACCACTCATAGGCAGAAAATTCCCATTACAGGGAATGTTTGTCCCCACATGTACCTGCAGAAATGTCACCAAGTACTTGACTCACACAGCACAAAAGTTCTGCTCTCAGATGGATGTCTCCAGATGCATTAAGTAGGAGTGATGTCTATTTTTGTGGGCAGAGCAGGTGATGACAAGAGGCTCAGTGAGGCAGAGGACATGACATGGGGATTCACACATCCTTTGCTTCAGTCAGCACTCTCCCTGGCAGAGCAATCAAGGTTTTCTCTGTGATGAAATCCATACACAGCATCAAACTTTGAGCTCTGGGTGCATTTTAGAGTAAATACAGCAGGTTTCAGGGGAAACACATTTTTTCCTCCTTATATGGTCTAGCTAAATCTCAGTGAATACATTTTTTTCTGGGGTGCTCATTATGGAACATAAATCATGAGACTTGGGCTCTTGGGGATCATTTCAGAAAGGACCTAAAAATGAAACCAAGATGCCCAAGGAAATGAATGAATGCTCCTTAGTGGCATGGCAGTGATAGGGATGGTTGGACTTGATGGTCTTAGAGGTCTCTTCCAACCTTCATGATGCTTTAATTGTGCTATAAGCTAACTCAGTGCCTCTTGTCTGGTAACTCAAACTCTTTGAACTAAAAGACAGCCAAATTAAGGTAAACAATGGACTAAATGCCAGGCTTGAGTTGTCCCTCAGGCAAAATCCTATTTTTCTGTCAGCATGAAGAATTAGAAATGTATGAGACTGAAGGGCTCCTTAGGAGACAAAAGCTGGTCTCCCCACTCCTAGGCCAAAGGACCATGGTAAACTCCTCCTAATATGGCAAAGGTACAGAGAAGCTGAGACAAACAAAACACCAAGTGAGCTCTAGAAACCTGAGCTGCTTGCTCTGCACACCCTGAAGTGTAGCAGTAACGACTTTTGCTCTTGAGGAAAAAAGAAGTTATCCAGCAGAGATTATCCCTGCCCCAACAGCAGACAAAATGTGCTGGGGACATGGTTGAGTGGCATGGGGCTGAGAAGTAGATTCTTGGGCTTGATGAGCTTAGAGGTCTCTTCCAATCTTAATGAGTCTATGATTTAAGGTTGGAAGAGACCTCTAAGATGATCAAGTCCTACCTAGCACTCCCATGCCACTAACCCATGGCCCTAAGGAGAGCAGCTAGATGTTTCTTAACCCCTGCAGGGATGGTGACTCCAGCACCTCCCTGGGCAGCCTATTCCAAGATTTAACAACCCTTGCAGTGAAGAAATTTTTCCTGAGAGCTTCCTCCTTTTCCTGTGGTGCCTTTCTGCACTAGCAAATAACCCAGTGGAGAACTGGAGCCAACAAAGTGTTATGTCATGTCCCTTCTCCAAGGTTACATTGGAAATCAGTGGCAGATACTTTAGATGTTTACTTTAAATAGAGCCACTGTCATTTTCCCCATAGGCAACTGCATGTGTAATGGCAAAAGTTGGGTTTGAATATCACTTCCCCTGGCATTAAATCAAGAGACAGAAATGTAAACCAATGGGAATGCCATCCCTGCTACTGATGCCTTCAGAAGTCTCCTACTCACCTATCAAATTCTGGGGTGATTAAGGGGAAGGGCATCTCATAGCCTAAAGCTCTGCTTGGTTTTGTCAACAGCTTCCAGAGTTCATGGGCAGTTCATCTCTTTTTATAACCCATCCAGACAGCCATGATTTGGGCATTTTTGTTCCCCATTTTCTGCCTGCCAGCCATAGTTGTGCACTCCAGCACCTGCTCTTCTCTCTAGCTGTGATCCTGAAGCACTGGTGCCATGTGTCAGCAGGCACTTCACTCTGTCTCTAAGTGCAGCTTCAGGCATGGATATTTTTGGCTGGAAGAAGTCTCCCTAAATGCAGGAGATCATGCTTCTCTCATGGGGGGGGGGGATTTTTTAGGAATAAGAAAATGATTTGTGGAGGTCATTTTGTCAGGGCACTCAGAGTCAATAGAAGGGATGTCGTGGCATTAAAGGATAAAACCACATCTGTTTTCTAAATGGCCTAAAAATTCATGGGTGTCATGTACACAAATGTATAAATCTCAGATCTAAGTTTTAGATCTTGTTTTTAGATTTTTCTAATCTAGATTTTATTACCCAATCTCTGTTTCCCTCAAAACAGTGTCTCTCTACTGGGTCTCCCCAGGACAGGAAAGATCAGGAGGTGCTGGAAGGTGTCCAGAGAAGCACCATGAGGATGCTCAGAGGCTGGAGCACCTCTGCTATGAGGACAGGCTCAGAGAGTTGGGATTGTTCAGTCTGGAGGAGAGAAGGCTCCCAGGAGACCTTCTTGTGGCCTTGCAGGATCTGTAGGGCTGGGGAAGGACTTGTTAGGCTGTCAGGCAGTGCTAGGACTAGGGGAATGGATCCAAGCTTGAGGAGGGGAGATTTCAGTTGGCTGTCAGGCAGAAGTTGTTGCCCAGGAGGGTGCTGAGCCACTGTGCCAGGTTGCCCAGAGAGGTGGTGGCAGCCCCAGCCCTGGCAGTGTTGGGGCTGGGAGCAAGCTGCTCTAGTGCCAGCTGTCCCTGCACATGGACCTAGAGGAGCTTAAGGTCCCTTCCAACCCTGACAATTCTCTGATTCTATGATACTATTTCAGCTGGACAACCCAGGCACAGAGATAAACTGTTCTGCCTGGGGAATGAGTTAAGTGAACAGTGTTAGAATGAGAAATCAAAGGGAATCCTTATTGCCAGCTAGAAATACAGCTGCTTTCTTTATTAGCACTCTTTATTACTAATTTTTTTTTTCTCATGGCATCTGCACACACACACACAAAAAAATCCTTAATACACTTACTTGTAAATGATCACCTTGGGAGTATTCACATTTGTGGGACTCAGTGGTTTCAACAGAGAATAAAAGAGAGAACTGAGCTCCACTAGGCATTTCAGAGGAGGTTTTCCTAGTGGGAGATCTACTCTTGTTTGTAGGAGCTGCCCATGATGTGCAGTGTGATGGCAAGATCATGAGTGCAGGCAAGACAGGAATGTCTGGCCCAGGTTGCCCAGGGAGGTGGTTGAGTTCCCATCCCTGGAGGCATTGCAGGTGAGGCTTGCCAGGGCTCTGGGCAAGCTGCTCTAGTTGGGGATGTCCCTGGCCACTGCAGGGGGGTTGGACTAGATGAGCTCCAGAGCTCCCTTCCAACCCAAACCAGTCTAGGATTCTATGGTTCAGTGATTACTGATGCCACCTATGGACACAAACTTTCCTCACCTATGGTCCCTCAGAATCCCAGCATGTTAGGGGTTGGAAGGCACCTCTGGAGCTGATCTAGTCCTATGTCCCCTGCCAGAGCAGTCCCAGTGCCATGGTTGGATGGAGGTCACTCAACAAGCCAAGAGTCTATTCTGAAACCTGGAGGGAGAAACCAAAGCCTTGACAGCTACAGAGTGGACAATGTTAATCTGATCAACTAAGCTGTTAGGAGAAGATATTTCACATCAGACAAGGTGGTTACAAGTTCAAGTCACACTGTNAATCTCTGTTTCCCTCAAAACAGTGTCTCTCTACTGGGTCTCCCCAGGACAGGAAAGATCAGGAGGTGCTGGAAGGTGTCCAGAGAAGCACCATGAGGATGCTCAGAGGCTGGAGCACCTCTGCTATGAGGACAGGCTCAGAGAGTTGGGATTGTTCAGTCTGGAGGAGAGAAGGCTCCCCGGAGACCTTCTTGTGGCCTTGCAGGATCTGTAGGGCTGGGGAAGGACTTGTTAGGCTGTCAGGCAGTGCTAGGACTAGGGGAATGGATCCAAGCTTGAGGAGGGGAGATTTCAGTTGGCTGTTAGGCAGAAGTTGTTCCCCAGGAGGGTGCTGAGCCACTGTGCCAGGTTGCCCAGAGAGGTGGTGGCAGCCCCAGCCCTGGCAGTGTTGGGGCTGGGAGCAAGCTGCTCTAGTGCCAGCTGTCCCTGCACATGGACCTAGAGGAGCTTAAGGTCCCTTCCAACCCTGACAATTCTCTGATTCTATGATACTATTTCAGCTGGACAACCCAGGCACAGAGATAAACTGTTCTGCCTGGGGAATGAGTTAAGTGAACAGTGTTAGAATGAGAAATCAAAGGGAATCCTTATTGCCAGCTAGAAGTACAGCTGCTTTCTTTATTAACACTCTTTATTACTAATTTTTTTTTCTCATGGCATCTGCACACACACACACAAAAAAATCCTTAATACACTTACTTGTAAATGATCACCTTGGGAGTATTCACATTTGTGGGACTCAGTGGTTTCAACAGAGAATAAAAGAGAGAACTGAGCTCCACTAGGCATTTCAGAGGAGGTTTTCCTAGTGGGAGATCTACTCTTGTTTGTAGGAGCTGCCCATGATGTGCAGTGTGATGGCAAGATCATGAGTGCAGGCAAGACAGGAATGTCTGGCCCAGGTTGCCCAGGGAGGTGGTTGAGTTCCCGTCCCTGGAGGCATTGCAGGTGAGGCTTGCCAGGGCTCTGGGCAAGCTGCTCTAGTTGGGGATGTCCCTGGCCACTGCAGGGGGGTTGGACTAGATGAGCTCCAGAGCTCCCTTCCAACCCAAACCAGTCTAGGATTCTATGGTTCAGTGATTACTGATGCCACCTATGGACACAAACTTTCCTCACCTATGGTCCCTCAGAATCCCAGCATGTTAGGGGTTGGAAGGCACCTCTGGAGCTGATCTAGTCCTATGTCCCCTGCCAGAGCAGTCCCAGTGCCATGGTTGCCTGGAGGTCACTCAACAAGCCAAGAGTCTATTCTGAAACCTGGAGGGAGAAACCAAAGCCTTGACAGCTACAGAGTGGACAATGTTAATCTGATCAACTAAGCTGTTAGGAGAAGATATTTCACATCAGACAAGGTGGTTACAAGTTCAAGTCACACTGTTGCATGACCATTTTCCTCTGATACCTCCTCCCCATGCATCTTATTCTCAGGGGCTCCAGCTCCTTTGTCATAATTCCAGAGAGAGTTCTCCATACTCTAACCATGCTGAGTTTGTCCCCTCTGTGCTGCTTAATCCACATCATGCAGTGCTGGAAACTATTATCATGCAAACTATACACAAGCTGTGACATACAAGTACAGAATAGACATTAAATGTGCTTTGAATTATTCATTCCTTTTCTGGGAGTGGGAATCAGTTCTGGTTTGATTTGGTGCAAATTCATCACTATTAAATCGATTCCAGTCATTCAGGAAGGTTTATTCCAAGATTATAAACCCCAAAAGTAGTGAAAAAGAGCATTTTCTGTTTGCTTACCTGGAACACCATGGTGAGTAGGTTTTCCCATTCAGCTGGGTGAGTATTTGGTATGGTTTTTTGCTGTTTTTTGGGGGGAGTTTGGTTTGGTTTTGGCAAACAAGTAGTCTTCAGTGTTTTTACAGCAGTGGCTATGACAGAAACTATGTCTCTTGCACTTCTTATCTTGGAGGGTGGACAAAAGAAAGCAACTGAAAATAATACTACAATGAACAGTAAATGAGGAATGGCTTACAGTACAAAAAACAGTGTAAAAAGGAAGACAAGCTTAAATATTGTTGTGTAGGAAAGGGATGAAAATAATACAAGGATGAGAATAAGTAAAATGATAGGCTGGAACATCTGGGAAAGTAAATACAAAGACAAAGAGAACAGTCAATTAATGGAACAGCAAGTCCAAAGTTTCAACCAAAACAGTGATAATGCTTGTGGAGGGACCAAGTGCCCATCTCCCATGGACTTCAGCAGGAGTTCTGCATGGTCAAGGCTTGAAACATCCAATTGAAGTCCTGTTGTGATTTGTTCAGAGCCAATCCTAAGCAGTTTGCTTTGCAATGTGGGTGAGCCCATGCAGTGCTCTGCCTTGAAGCTCATGGGAGCTCTACAAGCTCAGAGCTCTTGCTCAGATCAGAAAGTGTGCATGCTAAATGCTGGTTCTGTTTGATTTCATGCAGTACATGGAGAGGAATTGATTAGCTTCAAACTCACTGCGTCTGTGACTTTCTGATACGAGGAAACAAAAGGCTAATTAGTCAGCATAGGAATAAGAAAGAAGAGCTTTTAGCTTCACCTGGCAACTACTTTGTCTGTAAACTAGCAGGAGAGCCCAAAGTCAATTAACACAGTAAGAGATGAATTAAAACATTGGATAACACCATCAGCAACAACAAGATTTGCCTACTCTAGGATTGCATGATAAGATAAGGGTAGGCAATTTTCATTTCTCATGGCCAAAGATCTTGAGTCAGCAAGGAATTTGCTGCACCAGAAACCTCTTTGGAGCAATTCTGTGTAATAATGAGTGACAGAAGAGATGCTAGGCACTGCTGTATGTAGGCAGTGACCCTTAGGGTTCAACAAAATAGAGTCAGCCACAGCAATTCCAATATTAACTCTACCACATGGCTCTAGAAAGTAGGTTTGTACAGCTTATTGTTCTCTTTGGTTTCTCTGTAATTTTGGAAACTTTCTCTTTCCTCCTGGTTAAAATTAATATGATTTTTCTTTTCATTCATTTAACAGCAACTAAGAAACCCAGCATCTTCCTTTTTGTACCCAAAATGCTGCCTGCCCTGCCTTCACTGCTGATGAAGGCACAACTCTGGCGAATGCACTTGCAAGGCCAGAAAGGTGTAAAATACTCCATCTCCTAGAAGAGAATTCTTTTAATTTCCAGGAGACCAAACTTATTCCCTGTTCCCAAACAGCCCTGTGGGCAGAAGAAGCTTTCCTGTGGCCGAATGAGGATTTAAAACCCTTTCAGAAATGGAGATTTTGGTCCACTCTCTAGAATAAAGGCTTTTTACTTGCTGTACATCGGATTTGAGGCTCAATGCAGCTGGCAGAGCCTTTTTACCTGTAGGCTGTAATAAGTAAAATTCTACCTGACTCACTGACAAAGGTTCATCTGCGCTTCGATCGTCCGAAGACTTGGGAACTTCCAGCCTGTCGATGAAAGCCTGGAGCTCTTTTCTGAAAGCCTTCATCTGGGCATTGATCCTGTAGAGAAGCTCATGCTCACGTATCCTGCTGCCATCATCTTCCTCATCCATCAACCCAAAGAGGTCCCCGTTGGCCACGTAGATCCTCGCCTCGGTGATGATGGTGCTCGTATCCGCGATCAAGCGATCTATCGTCTTGCCCAACCGCTCCGCTTCCGAGCGAATGTCCTTCATCTGCTGCCTATCAGTGAAGCTCTTCTGCCACCCAGCTGGACTAGGATAAAAAGACCTGGTAGGGGTGAGGCACCGAATGTTCCGGACCTCCTCCGAGTCGCTCTCGCCACCGATGGGCCCTTCCCTCTTGCGGTGAGGCGGGCGGGAGTCATCGTCGCTCTCTTTCTTCCCCGCGTCGCTTTCCGCGTCGCTGTCCCTGGGGCTGCCGCGGATGCCAAGGTGGGAGGCCAAGTCGTAGCGTTGCATGTTGGACATCAAGACTCTGTTCTCATACTGGAGTTGCATGACCTTGCCACTCAGCTCGTTGATCTGCATGCGAGCAGCTTTCAGCTCCTCCTGTAAGGCTTCGGTCTTGGCGCTGTCGTGGTGCCTGGAGCTCTCGTGGCCTCCTGACTTGTACTTGTATTTGTTTAGCTCGGCTGTGATGCGTTTGTTCTGCTCTTCCAGATCAGCTACGTTTCTTCTCAGCAGTTCTGTTTCATCCTCTACTAGCTGCAAATGCTGTCTTAATTCTGACAGGGATTCACTCTGCTCTCCCAGGAGGGGGTTAGCAGCCCCTGAGAAGTCATCTCCTCGTAAATCATCGAGCTCTGCTTTCAGTCCTCGGTTTTCTACCTCCAGTTCCACTATTTTCCTCCCAAGAATGTTAGCTTCCTCCTCCACAAGCCTCAACCTAAGCTTGAGCTCAGCTTCTCTGGTGGTAGGAGGCCCACCTGCTTCACCTTTTGGCAAGGGGCTGTCCAAGTCCCCATAAAAGGATCTGTATTTCTGCAGCTCGTGCTCAAATCTGTCCTTCTCTTTATCGATCTTTGCCATTTTCTTCCTCATCAGGGCTGCTTCTTCTTTGACAAACTGTAGCTGGCATTTCAGGTCCTCACTGTCCTCCTTGAAAGAAAGACAAAAGTAGCATTTGAAGAAACTTGATGTTCAACAGGAGACCTCCAGTGGATGCTCTTAAATTACAAGATTAGATACTAAGGGATTTTTTTTTTCCACTGATCAAGAAATAAATACTTCCATTTAAAAGAGGAGAAAGAACTATTTTCCTTAAGACTAAATATTACCAATAAGGAAATTAAAGAGAGGGAAATACATAGTTTAAATTTAAAAGAGGAGAAAAGGCTATTTTACTTCAGACTAAATATTGCACAATCCCCAGAAAACTCTTTGTGGGGGTGGAGAGCTTGTAAAAACTCCTTATATTTTCTCACCTTGCAACACTGCAATGGACTTTACAGTGTTCCAAAGCCCTGAAGGCACACAAATTTCCTCCAATTTTGTTTTGTTGCTGCTCCTGTTTACTTATTTTGCCTAAAATATAGAGTACATGAAAGCTGGTGGGTTCCATTGCAGCACCAGCAGTTTGTTTAGGTGATCCTGGACATAATGTTGACTGGTTGTAGATCTGGGGTAAGAGCTTACAGGGAAGCAAAGAGCAGATCTCCAAATCATGAACATCATTTCTTACAGTGCTCCTGAAACCTCTCCTCCATGAGAATCCAGGCTGCTCTTATCACAACATACCTCTGTTGGGGTCTGCTGGGACTTCTTCTCTGATTTTGGTAGGTCTTTGCTCCCTCTTCTTTTCAGGGATTGCTGCCACAACAATAAAATGGAATGCACTGAGTATTTCACTACAATATTAGATTATAATAGAGGCATATCATGATCTAGAATTGTCTGTGATTCAGTCACTCTTTTAAAACATAGCAAGTCAAAACACAACTCTAAAGGAATTAATTGCTTGTAATCCTTGAGATACTACATGGAGAGGTGAGACACAGCTGCCCCAAAATGTTATGCAAGTATTACAGAATCATGAAGGGTGGAAGAGACCTCTAAGATCATCAAGTCCAACCATCCCTAGCACTACAAGAGAAGAGAAGAGGAAAAGAGGAAAAGGGGAAAAGAGGAGAGGAGAGAAGGAGAGGAGGAGAGGAGAAGAGGAGAAGAAGAGGAGAAGAGAAGAGAAGAGAAGAGAAGAGAAGAGAAGAGAAGAGAAGAGAGCAGTGAAGAACAAGCACATTTCAATGATATGGGCAAGTGGATTAAGCCCAGCTGGAATTGCTATGATCTTGTTTCTTGTGAAAAACACCGTTTTCTGATCACTAGAAGTTAAAATCTCCCTTGCACATCTCAGCTGACAGATGGCATCTGCAAAATCACAGTGTCCCATAACAACATATTGGGACACTGAGGCAATACTGATACAGAACAAAGAATGCCACTGTCCTAGTTTGAGTCCAAACCAGGGATTCCATGCCCTAGAGGTCATATTCAGTCTCTAAAACTTTGACAGCAAGCTTGGGCCTTGAGGTGTCTTCCATCAAGCCTCAGAGCCAAGCAAGGCAGGGGAAGGATTAAGCTATTTAGCACCTGATTAACAGCCTGTATAAAAAAGGAGAGGTTGGGGTATCTCTCTTCTCTGAGGATTGAGCACCTGAGCCTTGTGAGGCTCAGCAGCCTGGCTCTGTTCCTCCAGGACTCTCTCTGTTCTGCCTTCCATCTCCATCCAAGAGTTCCTGAGCTCCAGGATGCAGCTCCTGAGCCTGATTCCCATCTGCTGGTGAGTCCTGCTGCTGCAGCATCAGTGCTGATGGGGAGGGAGTTGCCAGCAAGGGCGGGTTGGGTGTGCTATTGATTTTGTGTATATATGTGTATGTATTTCATTTGCTTGTTATTATTTTAATTGAAGTAGTTTAAGTTTCATTTCCAATCCACAAATCTCTCTCTCTGTTTATTTCCCCTTTTTCCTTCCTGGAGTGGGGGAAGAGGAGCTAACACAGAATAGTTGTCCCTGGCTTAGTGGTTGACCCAGCTCTAGCCACATATCAAGCATTATATCCTACTAATATTATCTATATTTTCTATATAATTCACCCCTTGTTGATCCTTCTCCAATGTCACAGTGTACCACAAAACATATTGAAGTGCCACTAAAAGCCACCTCTGCTGTTTTTTTCAACCATAGCAAATAAAAATCTACCCCTCATAGTCAAGTTGCACCAGGGGAGGCTTAGATTGGACATAAAGAGAAATTTCTTCCCTTAAAGGGTTGTTCAGTCTTGGCCCAGGCTGCCCAGGGAGGTGCTGGAGTCACCATCCCTGCAGGGGTTCAAGAAACATCTAGATGTGGTACTTGGGGACATGATTTAGTGGCATGGCAGTGATAGGGATGCTTGGACTTGATGAGCTTAGAGGTCTCTTCCAACCTTCATGATTCTGTTAATTGGAGTTTATGTCTTTTAGGGCCTCACAATCTATTTCATGGATGCACACACATGAACACTTATTCACTGAGCTTCTAGTGGTTATGGCTGCTTGTTATTGACTGCCTCTGTACTTCTTCCCCATGAGGGTTTTGGTTCATCTCCTGCTGTGCTTTGAATTTTAAGATGATTTCAAAGATTCAACCTTAGTTTTGAGCATTTTTGGTGCCTTTCTATGTGGACTAAGCAACAACTTACAGTCTTAGCTATGTTTTGTGGCTACAGAACCCAGAGAGTTGTGGTCAGTGGAGCAGAGTCTAACTGGAGACCTGTGACTAGTGGTGTGCCCCAGGGCTCAGTGCTGGGGCCAGGACTGTTCAATATATTCATCAATGATCTGGATGAAGGGGGAGAGTGTTCCCTCAGCAAGTTTGCAGATGATCCCAAGCTTGGAGCAGTGGCTGGCACACCAGGAGCTGTGCTGCCATCCAGAGTGACCTGGACAGGCTAGAGACATGGGCAGGGAGAGACTTAATGACATTTAACAAGGGGAAGTGTAAAGTACTGCATGTGGGAAAGAACAAGCCCATGGATCAGTCCAGACTGGGAACTGATGTGTTGGAGAAGAGCCCTGGGGAAAAAGCTCTAGGAGTGCTGGTGGCTAGGAGGATGCCCATGAGGCAGCAATGTGCCCTTGTGGCCAAGAGGCCAATGGCATCCTAGGATGCATGAAGAGGAGCGTGGCCAGCAGAGCCAGAGAGGTTCTTCTCCCCTCTCCTGTGCCCTGGGGAGGCCTCCCCTGGAATGCTGTGTCCAGTTGTGGGCCCCTCAGCTCCAGAAGGATAGGGAGCTGCTGGAGAGAGTCCAGCCCAGGGCCAGCAAGATCCTGAAAGGAGTGGAGCATGTGCCCTAGGAGGACAGGCTGAGAGAGCTGGGTCTCTGCAGCCTGGACAAGAGGAGACTGAGAGGAGACCTCAGCAATGCTTAGAAATATGGGAAGGGTGAGTGTGAGGAGGAGAGAGCCAGGCTCTGCTCCATGGCATCCAATGGTAGGACAAGAGGGAATGGGAGCAAGTTGGAGCACAGGAGGTTTAGTATTAAGCTGAGGAGGAACTTGTTTGCAGTTCAGGTGCCAGAGCACTGGCCCAGGCTGCCCAGGAGCCTGTGGAGTCTCCTTGTCTGGAGCCATTGCAGAGCTGCCTGGACACATTGCTGTGTGAGCTGGTCTAGGTGCTCCTGCTCTGGCAGGGGGGTTGCACTAGATGATCTTTCTAGGGCCCTGCCAACCCCTGACATTCTGGGATTCTGTGATACTGTGAAAGCCTCAGTACTCCACTTACTCCTGCTAAGTACTCTCATGCTAAGCTAAGCAAAACAAGTTTCCATTCAACCTAATTCTAAGCAATCACACAATTGAGTCTTAATAGTCTAGAAGGAAACTGTCTTAATCCCCAACAGAAGGATAACTTGAGAGCTTAGATAATTTTTCTTCTACCTAACTTTAAAAATCACATTCAGGTCAATCTATTTAATGATTATGAGGTAAAAAAAGAAATGACAACTAAACCTAAGACTGCTTTTGCTCTGTCTGATCAGCAAGGCTTACAGCTTTAATAACCTTCAACCAATGCAGGAGAAAAGAATAAGCCAAAAAATACATATAATCCTGCTTTTGCATTGAGGTGTTGGCTAAACTGCTCAAGTACTGCTGAAATATTCCAACAGCACTGGAGATAAGAATAGCAAGTGGGGCAGGTGTCATATTGTATAATCCCTGCTTGCCTCTGAAAGACCAGGAGGGAAAATTGGGGTTGATTTGACTCTTGTAGCCAGCACACATGGAGCTGCTTGTATCTTCTGGCAATGTTGAGGAGATTTCCCAGCCTAGATCACTAGAGGACATGCAATAGGCAATTCTGATGGGGATGATATTCAGGAGCCTCACTTCTCCAGTGACTTTTACTGGAGTTTAGCCAATGGCTTGCTGGAGATGCTAAGCACTTCTCAAGACCAGATGGTATCATCTTTTTCTCTTGCCAGCCCTAAACTGTAAGCCAAATATGGAGTCCTAACATCACCTCTGATGCTCAGTGCTCAAAGGAGCTTGTAGCAAGATGGGGGTAGGTAACAGTGAAAGGATGAGAGGAAATAGCCTCAAGTTGCACCAGGGGAGGGTTAGATTGGATAGAAGGAGAAATTTCTTTACTGAAAGGGTTGTTAAGGCTTGGAATAGGCTGCTCAGAGAGGTGCTGGAGTCACCATCCCTGCAGGGGTTAAGAAACATAGAGATGCTCTCCTTAGGGCCATGGGTTAGTGGTATGGGAGTGCTAGGGATGCTTGGGCTTGATGAGCTTAGAGATCTCTTCCAACCTTTGTGATCCTGTGTAAAAACACCTGAAATCTACTCTGAGAGGAACACAATGCAGAACTAATAGTATGACAGGCCACTTTGTAACAAAGCTGTCAAATGAACTCCATTTCTTGCTACCTGATGCCATGCTGCAGTAAATCTCTCAGGAATTAAAGAAACCCCCAAGCAAAACATAGCAAGGTAATTGAAGGCTCAGCTTTGATTCTTTCAATCAAAGAGCTGGGGGTTTGTGATCTAAAGAAAAAATCAATGTAGGAGGAATTCCTGACACAGAAAGGATTCACATTCAATACTAAAATGGGTGGTCATTGATAAAAAAACCTTGGTGCAACCAAATCATATCTGGTTCAGTATGACTAAATATGAAGGTAGTGCTGGAAGAAGAAGGAGTGAGAGCTATGCTAAGACAACATGAAAACAGCTTAGAGAAGAGAGAAGGCCTCTTGGAAAGCCACATCTCTGATAAAGACTCCAGGCTCACAGAGGATCATCAGCTACAATAATGTTTAAGTGTGGGTTTGTGACCAAAAAGCTTAATAACTAACTCAGATTCAGATGTCAGTAAGTTCAGATGAGAAAGGAAGGGCAAATTTGTACCTGTTCCTTGCAAATCTAAGGTTGTTTATATTCCTCACAGCAAGGAAAACAAGGAAGGGTCTCCTGTGCCTTCATCAAACCAGAGAAGCTTCATTATAGTTAGAGATTCAAAAGAATTGATGCAACTTAACTTGGTTGTGTGAGGGTGACATTGTTTTTCTACTCTAAACACCTTCCAGATACACTCTAGTTTTACTACAGTTGCTTCCCCATTAGCAAGCAATCCTGCTATTCCTTTTATACATTTATACAGGAATCCACAAAGCAACACAACAGGTTCAATATCTGCCTGGGGGAAAAAAACTCAAGCCTCTAAGCATCTTTACTGACAAAACCTCTTCACAATGAGAGATGCATCACAAAACAGGAGCCTTTCTTCTGAAATCATCCATTAATTATATGTTTTAGAGCTGTAGTCTTATTGACCAGCAGGCTGGTTATGTTCAGTTTGGATGGATAAACTCTCCTGAAGCAAATGGCTAATTAAAATGTGATTTAAGAAGGTTTAAGGGTAGCTGCTTCTCAGATCCACATGCTTATCATTTTCCCCCTCTTTATGGCAAGCCATTTGGAGACAACTAGAACAGAATTGGCCACAGATGAATTCCTTACAGCACCATGATCCTTTTGTGATAGTCCAAGCCCCACACTGCTCATCCAGCTCACTCTCAACTCTATGGCAGTGTGTTCCCAGCAAAGAGCTCAGCACCATACCCTTGAGAGCTGATGAGCAGCATCCCTGCTGAGGACTGCTTTGAAAGGAGCTAAATATTTGGGCAGGATACCAAGGGGAAGAGAATTTCACATCAGCAAGTCTGACAGGGGTAACTGGGGGGGGTTCTGCATCTGCAGGGATGTGGCACTTAGAGAATCACTGAGCTCTGCTTGGGGACAGAGGATTTATTTGGCTTCTTTCCTTTATAAACCCAAGCAGTCACTTGTTTCTCATCTCTTTTTTTTTAAAGATATAAGATTTTTTTCCCCTCCTGATCCTGTTGTTCTTGTCACCAAAGCAAACTGAGTTTTCACAAGGCTCCAGAGCATGCAAATCTTCTGCTTAAAGATCATTTGAGTAGAAGTGTTGCTTGACAGACTTGATATTTGGGTCCTCTAAATGACCCAGAAAGGTATCAGGCTTATGAGAGTCCTGTTCAATCCTCCCTTGCTGCCATCTGCTGCCTGGAGCAAGTAAATTGCTGTAAGTCTTCTAAGAGTACCACTTACTACACTGATCCTACCTACAGCAGCAGGCACATCCTAGCATCTCATCTCTCTGCAGCTTGTCCCTGCTCCCTCCTTTTAAGTCTTGGCCCAGGCTGCCCAGGGAGGTGCTGGAGTCACCATCCCTGCAGGGGTTAAGAAACATTGAGGTGCTCTCCTTAGGGCCATGGCTTAGTGATAGGTATGGTCAGACTTGGTGAGCTCAGAGGTCTCTTCCAACTTTAATGATTCTGTGTGACTCTCATCACTTTCCTGTTGGCCCCACAGTAGGTTAGTATCAAAAGCAGGAGCAGAATGCAGATTACAGAATCCCAGTATGTCAGGGGTTGGCAGGGCCCTAGAAAGCTCATCTAGTGCAACCCCCCTGCCAGAGCANTCCTCCTATCCACCAGCACTCCCAGAGCTTTTTCCCCAGGGCTCTTCTCCAACACATCAGTTCCCAGGCTGGACTGATCCATGGGCTTGTTCTTTCCCACATGCAGTACTTTACACTTCCCCTTGTTAAATGTCATTCAGTCTCTCCCTGCCCATGTCTCTAGCCTGTCCAGGTCACTCTGGATGGCAGCACAGCTCCTGGTGTGCCAGCCACTGCTCCAAGCTTGGGATCATCTGCAAACTTGCTGAGGGAACACTCTCCCCCTTCATCCAGATCATTGATGAATATATTGCACAGTCCTGGCCCCAGCACTGAGCCCTGGGGCACACCACTAGGCACAGGTCTCCAGTTACACTCTGCTCCACTGACCACAACTCTCTGGGCAGAAGGAGAGCAACAGAAAGCAACTCCTGGTGACAGAGATGAAGCCTGTTCTTTGGGTTAATTCCCTGCACTTACACAGCTCCCAAAGAGCATCAGCTATTAAATTGCCGCTAGATTTTCCTGTCATCTGAAGACTAAAAGCAGCAGCAAGGCAAAAGGAGCTTAGAGTGGTGATACAGCCTAGCACAGGGCAGGAGGAAAGGATCCATAAATGGGAATCTAGAAGGAAATAGTGTCTAAATGGCCAGGAATAAGGAAAAATGTGGAGTAAAGCCAAGTTTAACAAGGAGTTGAAAGGACTATAATGCTCTCAAGTAGAAGATGATCCTGGAAACTGAGTTGTGTTTGATAGTAGAAACCAGATTGACAGCAGAAGAAGAAAATCTCAGGCAGAGGAGAGGGAAGCTGAATGAGGCTCACATTTTATGGCCTTTTCAAATCTGCAATTAGCTGGGAAAGCAGTAGAAGGTGGGGGGAAAAAACCCACCTATTTATCCTCTACTAACATATTTGAAATTCAGTTCAGAGAACCTTTGAATCATGAAGGTTGGAAGAGATTTCTAAGCTCATCAAGTCCAACCATCCCTATGACTCCCATATCACTAACCCACGGCCCTAAGGAGAGCATCTAGATGTTTCTTAATCCCCTGCAGGGATGGGAACTCCAGCATCAGCCTGGGCCAAGACTTAATAATCCTTTCAGGGAAGTTTCTGTAACTCCTACCTCACTTCAAGTAAGCATTTGCAGTTCCTAAAAATACCCTAACTCCTCACACCACTGGGAAATGTTCCTGCCTTTCTTAACAAGTGAAACCCATCTCTTCTCCTTCACACAAGATCAAAGCAGACATTGGCATTTCTGCTAGGGACTATTACTAGAAGTGAAAATCCAGTGCCATTCATTGAACTTTAAATCCTGAGCTGGAGAGCTGCTCCTAAAATCTGTGCTTTTTTTTCTTCTCCTTAGTCAACAGTTTCTTTTCTTTGCTGCATGCTCTGTTATCTCTGGCAGCCAGGCTATTACTGCTCTAATACAATTTTCTGCTTCCTTAATGGCACAGGATCTTGCATCTAAGTAATGGCAAATGGAGTCATTCTGAAGAAGAATTAGATAGCATGGAAAAAACAGGCTTAGACTGAAAAGCCAGGTGGAGTCTCTCACTTCCCAACACTCCAAAGAGCTTGACTGAACAAGATGGAGAGGTGGCTAGATGCCCACTCTCAGGGTATCTGCTAGTCCCTAGTATTAAATACCAAAGGGAAAATACTGGTCTTTGTAAAAACATCTGAGGGACACCACAAGCTTGAGGAGGGGAGATTTCAGTTGGCTGTTAGGCAGAGGTTGTTCCCCAGGAGGGTGCTGAGCCACTGTGCCAGGTTGCCCAGAGAGGTGGTGGCAGCCCCAGCCCTGGCAGTGTTGGGGCTGGGAGCAAGCTGCTCTAGTGCCAGGTGTCCCTGCCCATGGCAGGGGAGTTGGAACTAGATGATCTTTAAGGTCCCTTCCAACCCTGACAAGTCTATGATCTACAGAGTGAGATGCCTCTGACTCCTTTCAGTACTCTTCCTGCAAGGTCTAAAAGCCTTTAAACTCCTTTAACATCAGTTCCACATTTCCCTCCCTCTATATATAGAGAAAAGAAAGCCACAGTTTGGTTTCTGTGCCAGGGAGGTGCTGGAGTCACCATCCCTGGAGGGGTTTGAGAGACATCTAGATGTTCTCCTTAGGGCCATGGATTAGTGGTATGGGAGTGCTAGGGATGCTTGGACTCGATGAGCTTAGAGGTCTCTTCCAGCCTTACTGATTCTGTGATTCTCTTTTGTGTGGGAAACCCCAAATATTTTCACTTGTTCCCAGCTTCCCAACCACCAAACTGGACCTCAGCACTCCTTACAACTTCTGCCTCCCATATATTGTGCCCCCAGAACAAGTTATGGGCAGAAAACCAGTTAGATCAGCCAGAATAACACTTTGAGACCATCAAAGCCTTGGTTGTAGAAGCAAACAGCAAGACTCACCTCTTTCATTTTTTCCAGCTCATTCTGTAGGGCTTGCTTGGTAATTTCCACTTCTATCAGCTGCTGCCTTAACTTCTCATTCTCATCCTCTGTTATCGTCCGCTTCTCTTCCACGTTCTCAAGCTCATGATGAAGTCTCACTGACACATCTTTGGCAACCTAAAGGAAACCATATTCCAAGAGGAAGATGAACCCCAAGCATTGCTGCTGCAGTGCTCAGTGCCTAAGCAACCATTTCAAGGTTAATTCTGGGTGTTTTCACGCAAAGAAACAGAATTCTCAGTGACTGTAAATCCAAGCTAATTCCTTCCCCCTCTTACTGTTGGACACTAAACCCCAACTCCTTGTTAGGTTCTGTTACATTAGTGGGGGAAAAAGTCCTTCACTACTCCTGGAGACAGTGCAGCATCTGTTTTATCTCAATGACTTTTTAATGCACTTCCAAAACTTGACATGGAGAAGCATCCCAAAGCAGGGTCCACCTTCTCCAGGCCTTTCCCCACCTCTGTCTGGTACAAGACCAGCACAAACACTCACATCTGGATTTCAACCCTCCTAGCTTTTCTCTCCTTCATGGACAGTTCATCTAAATAGCTGGCATTTATTACTCTTGGTTCATTTAAAGAGCAAAAATCTGAACACACAACGTTTTCTCTTCACCCAAATGATGTTCAGTGTTTTAAATGAACATGGACACTGTTTGTTTTGGTTTTTTTTAATGCATTTTCATAGTAATAGAGTTAAAAGGCACAACATCAAGATCTAATTCCTGTCAAACAGTGAGAATTTTGCCACTCAAGCCACTTGCTTTGCAGGTTGTGAAACCACCAGCCACAATCCTCCTGCACCACAACCTGAATATTGAAGTACACATCCATATTGAAGGCTTAAACACACACTCATCACTGTTCTGATGTTGATTTAGACACACAGGTTGAAAAGCCTCATTTCCTGCTTGTTTTTAGAGCATAATTAATCCTCTTTAGCACTAGCTAGAGGAGCTCAGAGAGCTATCTATGGCTTTCACCAGAACCATCTTCATGTGTTGTGAGCTGGTCTAGGTGATCCTGCTCTGGCAGGGAGGTTGCACTAGATGATCTTTCTAGGGCCCTTCCAACGCCTAGTATTCTGTGTCAAAGAACTCTTTTTGACACATTAAAACTCTCAAGAAAACTACAACAACCACATTTTCAGTCTGGAAGGATCTGATCTAGCAGAGAAACAGCAGCAGCAGCTAGTGACTCAGCCCTTCCCTGACAAGAAACCCTGTGTGTGTGTGTGTGTGAATTACAGATACAACACTGCAGTGTGGCACAAAAATCCTTCAGTAAACCTCCCCCACTGCCACAGAATGCCCAGCAGAAAGAAAGGGAGGAGTGGAGAGGAATTGCAATGAGATTCCCTGCTCCAAAGGGACTGCAGGATGAGCTGAGAATCACCCCACAGGGCTAGAGCTTGATGGCTTTTCCTCTGCTTCACTATTAAAGCAGCTCATCTGGTTACAATCATGAGGAGAGAGGAGGGATGGTTTTGAACAGCAGATGCTAGCAGAATCTGTCTTCAGTCCACGGAAAGAGCTTGGGTTAGGAAATGGAGATAAGGACTAAAATCATTACTGGGAGTGGGGTTGGGTTTTTTTTGCACATAAAATCTTGGTGGAGGAGCAATTAATGCAGGGAAAGCCTGCAGAGGATTCTAGATCACAGGGGAAATAGGACTCGTTTCTTTCAGGTTTATTTGACTGTATCTCTGAAGGATTAAATCCCCTGATAGTGGTATGGGAGTGATAGGTATGGTTGGACTTGATGAGCTTAGAGGTCTCTTCCAACCTTTGTGATTCTGTGCTATATTACCCATGCAAAATGGACATTCTTTTGGACAGGAATGCTTCAGAGAAGAGGATTTGGGGACACTACAGAGATCTGCAGATGATTTACAGTTATGATTTGCCAGCACTAGGACTTCCATGGTGTTAGACACTCAAACCCACTCCAAAGTGGATCACATTCATGAGTTGTGGGAATATTGCAAAAACATCACTCCCTTTCCAAAGAGTCACTTGTGTGGTTATTGGGAAAGATATGGGAGACATGGACCTGTTAGCTCTGCTCTGGACCTGCTCTATAAAAATGATCTGAGGGCTGGATTACCTCCCCTATGAGGCCAGGCTGAGAGAATTGAGCTTGCTCAGCCTGGAATAGAGAAGGCTCCAGAGAGACCTTATTCAGCCTTCCAGAGGCCTAGAGGAAAGATGGAAATGAACCCTTTATTAGGGAGTGTAGTGACAGGATGAGGGGTGATGGTTTTAAACTGAAGGAGGGTAAGTTTAGATTAGATGTTAAGAAGAAACACTTTACTTAGAGGATGATAAGGCACTGGAACAAGTTGCCTAGAGAAGGTATGGATGCTCCATCCTTGGCAGTGTTCAAAACCAGCTTGGATAAGGCCTTGAGCAATCTGGCCTAGTGGAAGTTGGTGTTGGAACTAGATGATCTTTGAGGTCCTTTCCAGCCCAAACCATTCTATGATTGTATGATTCTAACACAAAGCAACATGGAGCCAACAAAGAAATCAACTCTCTAAGCTGAAATCACAACTTCTGCCTGCAAAGGCCTCAGCTATTCACCTAAGCATCATTCTGAGTGTGCAAGACATCCCTTGTTTTGGTCAGGAATTCCCCTGACAAAGAGGTTCCTTTTTATGTATTAAATTAGCATTTTCCACCCCAGTTCACAGCATCCAATAATCTATAGGTAAGTAGAGTCCTAGGATGCTCAGTAAGCTCACTTCTGTTATACAGTGGTCTTTTTATTTCCATGAGAAACAACAAGAGACCAAGAGTCCTGATTCAGTAGAAGCCTTAACAAAGCCTAGTGGATGGAAATAGAAATGAAACAACTTCCAACTAGCACAAGAAAGTGTTGTTTTTCTTTGTTTTTTGCTGGAATTGGCCCAGTCTAGAATGGAGCTGATGGATATTTTACCACCAGCAATCTTTAAAGAAGGATTGAAGCTTCTCCTCAGCAATGGGGCTGTGGTTTGTTCAGATGTAATGCTGTTGATTACACCTTGAAATCTGATAGGAGTTGTGTCTATGGTTTCAGGTGGATGTGGAAAATCTTGGCCTCACTGCTGACAACAGCAGGTTTTTCCACTGACACCAACAGAGTCAGGATTTCATTTGGTGACTCTGCAAGTATTCCACCTGCCAGTCTTTACTAAAGAGTACTGCAAGCTCCTCAAAGTCAACAGAACTCTTCAGTGAGGTTGGTTTAATTTTTGCAGGGCTAGAGTATGTTTTGCATTCATCATAAAAGATCCAAAATCTCTACATCCTAATGTGTATTTGAGTCACTTCTTGCACATTACATAGTCCTAGAATCATCATAGAATCATAGACTGGTTTGGGTTGGAAGGGAGCATAAAGATCATCTAATTCCAACCCCCCTGCCATGGGCAGGGATGCCAATCACTAGACCAGGTCACCCAGGGCCCATCCAAGCTGGCCTTGAACACTGCCAGGGATGGAGCATCCACAACTTCTCTGGGCAACCTGTGCCAGTGTCTTATCACCCTCTGAGTAAACAATTTCTTCCTAATATCTATTCTAACTCTTCTCTCTTTCAGTTTAAAACCATCACCTCTTGTCCTGTCAATGGAAAAAGTCTCTTTCCCTCTATTATGTAAGTTCTTTTAAGTCTTGAAAGGCCTCAGGGATTCAAGGGGATCTTATAGCAGCTTTCCAGTACCTAAAGGGGGATTATAAGACAGAAGGGGTGAGACTTTTATCTGGTCAGATTGTAATAGGACATGGGAGAATGGTTATAAGATGAAGGAGAGGAAATTTAGATTAGAGATTAAAAGGAATTTCTTTATCCAGAAGTTGGTTAGGTACTGGAACAGTTTGCCCAGAGAGGTTGTGGATGCTCCATCCCTGGCAGTGTTCTAGGCCAGGCTGGATGTGGCCCTGGGCAGTGATTGGCATCCCTACCCATGGCGGGGGGGTGGAACTAGATGATCTCTAAGATCCCTTCCAACCTGAGCCATTCTATGATAATCATGGCCTATGAGCTGCACTGGGTTCCCAGGATGGAAATACCTGAGTCATGAGGAGCAAACTTACATTCAAGAGACCTCCTTAGAGTCATAGAATCCTAGAACAGTTCCAGCTGGAAGAGATCTTTGAGATCATCAGTGCAGCCTTTGTCCTAGCCCTAGCAACCTGCTAAATGATGCCTCCCAATGCAACATCTACCTGTCTCTTAAACACCTCCAGGGATGGGGACTCAAGCACCTCCCTGGGCAGCCTGTGCCAATGGCTCANAGCATTTGGCCTCATTGCATTTCATTACCTTGAGGTCCTGCTCCATGCTGCGCAGGAGCTCGCCGTCGATCTCTCCGGTCTGGGCGTAGCGGAGCCGCTTGCGCTCGGCCTTGCGCAGGCGATACTGGAGGATCCGGCAGTTCTTGTTGGCTCGTTCCAGCTCGTGGCGCATCTCTTGGAGCTGACAAGCATCCTCCTCGAAGAAACTGTCCCTCATCTCGTCCATCTCCGTCCTCAGCTCATCTATCTCGTTCTGGCACCGGGGTGAGAAAGGCATAGAGATGGCAACAAGTAGGCCAAAAGCATAAATATCTGCATGTCTAGGGGAAGGCTGCCAAAATAGAGCTTCTGCCCACAGGGATGCCAGCTCATTAAAAAGCTCTGCAAGGAAGTGCCACCACCCGCACGTTCCACGCCAGGGCCATCTTAACTCTGCTTCCAGTGCTAATACCAGGAGAGAGGACAGTGAAGAAGCCCCCACCCCAGTGTGGGAAGGGGGAGACCACCCAAGACCACCCCCACCGACACTCCAGGCCCAGACACCCCAACTCCTTCCTCACCTTGAGGCTCTCGTTCTCCTCCCGCAGCTTCTCCATCTCTTCCTGCATCTCATCCTGCAGTTGCGGGCTCAGGGTGCCCTCGGGAGTGCCGCTCCTGCTGTCTCCTCCCTCCTGGTCCTGCCGCAGCCCCTCCGCCCCGGCCGCCGCCATGGCAGAGGGCGAGGAGGCGGCGACCGGGGGATGCTCGGCCGGAGCGGCGGCCGCGGAGGCAGAGGAGGAGGAGGAAACGCTGGCGCTGTGGTTGCTCCCCTTGGTTTGCATCTGGGCAGCCGCCGCCAGCCCCTTCCTGAGGTGAAACTGGATCAGCTCACTTTGCAGGCATCCTTCCTTCCAGTACCCGCCGCCGCGGCTCTTCCCCGCTCCCGACGAAGATGGAGGCACCGGCACCGCCTCCCCCGCACCTTTCAACGGAGACCGCCCCGCTTTCCCCCTCCACTGCTTGGGCGGCGGCGGTTGCGGTGCCACCGCCCCCTCCCGCTCGCCTCCGCCGCTTCCTGCAGGGGGAGCCTCCTCGGCGGCCCGCGGTTCGCTAGGGCGCGGCGGCGGCGGCAACGGAGACTCCTCTGCGGCGGTGGTTTTCCCGGCGGCGGGAGGTGTTTCAGCACCGGCACCGGGCTGGACAGCTCCCGGAGCCCCGGTGCTGCGCGGGAGCTTGTCGGCGGCGCGGCCGCGGGCAGCTCTCGGGGCCTGGAGCGGCGGCGGCCGCGTCCAGGAGGACTTGGAGGAGGATGGAGAACGGGAAGAGGAGGAGGAGGAAGCGGGTGGTGGTCGTGGGGGGTTGTCGCGGGCTCTAGCCGGGGAGGATGCTCGTTGCTGCTTCCTGCCGCTGCTGCCCTCGGGATGCAGGCGAGGCTCGGCGGCGGCGGCTCCCCCTGCAGGTGGCTGGCTCATGGCGGCGGTTATCTCCGGGAGACGTCCATCACCGGCAGCGTCCTCCTCCGCCTCCTCCTCCTCCGCCTTCTCCGCCGCCGCCGCCCCAGGAGCTGGAGGAGGAGAAGCGGAGAAGGTGGTCGGGGTGAGGATGAGGAGCGAGAAGGGGAGGCTCAGGGGAGATCTTCTCGCTCTCGACAACTCCCTGAAAGGAATTTGGGGTGAGGTGGGTGTTGGTCTCTTCTCTCAGGTCACTAGAGATAGGACAAGAGGAAATGGCCTCAAGTTGTGCCAGGCGATGTTCAGGCTGGATATTAGGAACAATTTCTTCATTGCAGGAGTGGTTAGGCATTGGCCCAAGCTGCCCAGGGCAGTAGTAGAGTCACCATCCCTGGAAGGGTTAAAAAAACATATAGATGTGGTACTTAGGGGACATGGTTTAGTGGCATGGGAGTGATAGGTTGACAGTTGGGCTTGATGATCTTAGTGGTCTTTTCCAACCTTAATGATTCCCTGATTCTATAATTGATTCTATGAGAGCCCCAGGAGCAGCAGGGAGATGGTCTTGCCAGTGGCCAGCCTGCCCACTCCTTGCCACTGTGGTGCCCCATCTGCTCCCAAGCCCTGCCCTGCATCCCATGGGGCCAGAGATAAGCTGGCTGAAGCTGAAGGCCAGCATCAGCTGGGGAGAGGCTTTTGGGAGGCAGTGCTCACTGCATGGCTGAGATCAGTTCCTACTCTGCTTGCTTGCATCTAGGGGTGATTTTCCCCCGATGCTCAATCTTTCCCCTTGTGGGGTAAATACCCATCCACACACAACATTCCCTCTGGCTTGTCCTCACTGACAAGCTGAGTCCCAGTCAGGGTTGTATTGCACCTCTTTGCCCCCTCAAAGGCTTCTTCTAGGTGTCTGTCACAGCAGAGTGGATGAAAGAAAGGCTCTGTACAAAGAGCTGCACACATGGAAACAACAACAGATTTCCCTTCAGCTTTCACAAGGACTCTTTCAGGACAAGGTTAGGCCTCCAAAACTAGGGAATTGAGGGCCATGAAGGAAAGAGGCTAACTGCTAAAATTGAGATTTGACCCAGTTTGTTTTCCAGGGGCATTGTCAGGACTGAAGACTGATTTACAGGCTACACTGACATAGGACTGAGACATAATCACTCCAGCAGCTTTTCAAACCACAGTAAGCAAGGAACACACCCTCACTTAGTATGAAATGGGATGTGGTATTTGCTGAATGCTGCTCACATGGCAATTTTCCCCCATAATGACCAAACTCGAGCTTTCCTAGCCACACCAGATGATTAAAAAGAGGTTTTAAAAGCCAGATCATGCTGCTAATGTTCCTTAATACATTCTGCAACTAATGGCTTTATTTAACTCTCATTAAGAGGAAAAAAAACATGAGCAAAAGTAGAAATGACAGCATTCTTACCATGGCCTAGCAATTCCCTCCTAGAATATGGCTTAACCCATTCCTTACTAGCACAGGGAATAAAGAAAGACAACTAAGCAAAGTCAGTATACCCTGACAATTGGGTTACTCCCTAGAACATGCTAGACAATGAGACTCTGTTTGCTCTGCTCTCACTGGCAGAAGCACAGGGGTTGCCTCTCAAATGTCCTGTCATTATCACCCTGATTTTAACCAATATACTGGAAATGAATGCTCAAAAAGACACAACGTGGCAACAACTTCCCAGACATTAATTAGTCAAAAAGGCCTTGAGCAGGGGAGTGTAAACCTAGCAAAACTTACACTTGATTTGCTTGGCATCTCTATTCACCACCACAAAGAGAATTGCTGCTGTTCAGAGCTAGACAGGTACAAAATGTCACTCTTCAAAGCCAAATCTAAAGAAACTGCAACAAAGAAACAAACCCAAAACCACAACAGGACTCAGCTTAGATCCTACATCTTGCCTATTACTCTGCCTTTTCCCTACCCTCAAAAGGAAATCAAAAAGTGATAATAATCACCAGAAAGCCTCCACTGGAGCTGGATCCTTTTGGGGAAGTTTCATTGCAGCAAAGTCAGTGATGTGCTGGGAACACAACCCCCACCCTGCCTGCTCCTAAATCCAGGATCAGCCTAAGGTTCAGCTGGATGATTTTAGGGGTCTTTTTTTCCTTTTAACTGGCATAAAGAACGCCCTGTTTGAGCCCAAGTCTGAAACCTCCACCCTCACAAAAGTCCTCCAAATAACCCCCTCCTCAGAGCCAAACCCAGGTGGAGCCAGGACGTGGTTTTCCCATCGGGAACAGCTGCTCAAGGGGGAAGGGGGGGGGGAATGATGCCTGAATAAACGGCAGCAACAAAAGGGAGAGAGGTCCAGCGTCTCCAGTTGCCGGCATGGGGGGGAATCTCCCCAGCCTGAGGACTCCAGGCAGGTCTTCCCCAGTTGTGAACATCCCAATTCCCCAGCACAGCCGAAAGGTTTGGGAAGGCTCCTGCCTTTTGTCTTGGTTTGCAAAGCGCGGAGAGGATTTTCGCTGCTACCTGGGAAGGGGAGGTTTGTGGCATTCTGCATCCCGAGGAACATTCCCTTCGAGGAAGAGAGAAAAAGCCGGCTTGGATCTAAAGCACCCGCATTACTCACCAGCACTTTGTCTCCTGCCGGGCTGGCGAAAGGCATGCACAGGGGAGAGGGGAAACCCGCACACGAGGGAGCGGAGCTGCCAGAGCCGCTCAGGAGAATGAGGCAATGTTCATGAGCTGACCTTACTGGGCCTGGGAGAGGGAAAAGGGAGGGGAGGGAATGAAGGGGAGGGAGGAAGAGAGGGAGGGAGGAAGGGAAGAGAAAAGAAAAGATGAAACGGCAAGAACCCCGCCCAAGCCTGAAGGCTGAGTTCCATCCCCTCGTCTATCTCTGCACATGGTGGCAAAGGATTAGAGAGCAAACAGAGGGGGATGGAGCAGGCTGCTGGGAAGGGATGTGCCTGATTTCCCTTCCCAATGCATCCCAACAATCGATTCTGATCAATTATTTAGGGTGCCTTTCACAAGAGCCTGCTCTGGCTGATGGTGAGGGGACTTGCCTTTGTTCACTGCCTTGTGCTCTGCTAGAAGCTGTGTGGCAGCTCCTTGCTGAGAGACAAAGGCAAGCTCCTCTCATCTACTGAGGAGCATCCCCTGGTGGGATTTAGCCACGTGGAGAAGGGACTAACAGACCACTCACCTCTTTACCTGTCTTGTGAGCAAACCCCAGGGGAGGTCACTGGATTCCCCTCTTTGTTTTGGCATGAGGTGAATTCACCTTTGCTCTAAAGCACTTCAGAAGGCTCTTAATGCTCTGTGCTTGAAGTCTCTCCCGCTTACAGACAAAGAAAAGCAGGGAAAAGCTTTCCTTTCATAGTAGGATAGAATCATTAAGATTGGAAAATACCTCTTAGATCAAGTCTAACTGTTGATCCAGCAGAAAAGGACCTGGGGTGCTGGTCAACAATGACTAAAGATGAGGCAGCAGAGTGCCCAGGTGCCCAAGAAGGCCATGAGCATCCTGCCTTGGCTCAGCTCTAGTGTGGCAGCAGCACTAGGGCAGGGATTGTCCTGCTGGGCTGGGCACTGGGGAGGTCAGACTTCAAATCCTGGGCTCAGATTTGGATCCTTTACTGCCAGAAGGACACTGAGGTGCTGCAGTGTGTGCAGAGCAGGGCAAGGGAGCTGGGCAAGGCTCTAGAGCACAAGTGTGCTGAGGAGCAGCTGAGGGCACTGGGCTTGCTTAGGCTGGAGCACAGGAGGCTCAGGGGAGACCTTCTCCCTCTCTGCAGCTCCCTGCAAGGAGTTTGGAGTGAAGTGAGAGCCTGCTTTGAGATGAGGACCAGAACTGCTCTCAGTAATCAAAAATCTCTCTGTGTCACTGAATTAAGCGAATGAAGTCAACAATCCCAAGTGACACTGAGAGATGGGCAAATTTTCCTACCATAGGATTGGTCTCTACTGTCAGACATATGGCCTGGCAACAGGGGTGAAGCTCATCTGATGAGCTGGCTTTCATTTGGACACTACCATGAGAAAATTAGGATCTGCATCTTTTCAAATACACAAGGAAACTTGCTGATGTCATCACATCTCATACTTTGCTTTCTGATTCACTGTCACATCTCATTGTCCTTCTTTGGACATGCTCCGACACCTCAATGTCCTTCTTGTAGTCAGAGGCCCAAACCTGACTCCAGTGTTGTGTCCTCCCCAGTGCTGAGTGCAGGGGGAGAGGAAGTAATTTCAATTTAAACCATGTAGGTTTCTCTCACTGAGTTAGGATGAGAATGCCTTTACATAACACCCTAAAAGCATGACCTCCTAGCATCCATCAAAGACCACTTGAAGGCCAGATTTCAGCAGAGGACACTTTTCCAGGAGGATGCCTGGGTGGCATGCACTTGCTATTCTTTAGTCACATTGCTTACTCACCTCCTCTGCCCTTCTGGGAATTTGCTGGCTTCTGCTGGGATAGAACAAGGAGCTGCTGGAGCATGCTGTGCTAGTTCATGGTGCTGGCACAACCCCAGCTGGCATAGGTTGTAGTTTATCTCCCTGCCCAAGGAGATGTGCTGGACATGACTAAAATATATACCAGAGCAAAGTCTTTTTTTTTTCCTCTGGCCATGGAAAATTGAAGCTTAGAGACTTTAGCTCACCAATCATTACTCTGTTGACTAAATTGCCTTGATGTCTTGGCCCAGGCTGCCCAGGGAGGTGCTGGAGTCACCATCCCTGGAGGGGGTTAAGAAACATAGAGATGCTCTCCTTAGGGCCATGGCTTAGTGGCATGGGAGTGCTAGGGATGCTTGGACTTGCTGAGCTTAGAGGTCTCTGCCAACCTTCATGATTCTGTGATTCTGATTGAAAGAGCTAGATAACTCTTGGACAAGGAACCTGTGAAAATGTTAGGAAGTTGATCTCTTTCCTTTATTCTCTTGAATGAGAACTCAACAGAAGTATTTCTGAAAACAAGCTGGGGCTTTTTTTTCTCTATCTTAATAGACTTTGAATATGAATAAAAGTTGACTTTTTTTTTTGTTAATTTACACTTACAAAGCTGAGGGGGAAAAAAACAAAACAAAACAAAAACCAACCACAAAACCCACAGTCCTTAGGCAAGCTGAAAATTAATCAATCACTAGTGAATCAGATCCTTTGTTCACCAATTTGTTGCCTTTTCCAGCAATGCCTCTTAGGCTGTTATCTCCAGCCTGGCTCCTAGCCAAGCCTCTTACATAATGCCCTAGTGCTTTGGGGAGAAAGGAGAGGATTTCTGGCACACAGCAGAAGTCCAATCACGTTTTCCACTTGCCTTTTGCTTCAGGGAGCTGAGAGTTGAAGAGCAGCTGGGTTTTGCCCCCCCAAAAATAACCTTCCTTGTGTATGCTGCTACTGCTTTCGAGGGCTCTGAAGGCCAAGCAGGGTGCATTGCTGTCACTGAACACCTACAACAGCTTCTGGGCTCTCTCTAGGCTTGCTGGGGAGTAAAGCTGAGTGTGTGAATGAGGCCAGAGTCCCTGTTTCTATGGTGACTTCACCCCATCCAGCAGCCTCTCTCTTCAATGCCATGGAGCTGGGAAGGGGAGGGAGAGGAGGGAATATTGCTGAGCCTGGGAAAGCTGAGTTGCTTGCTTACATTTATAGCCTTTATGGTAGTCTTGTAGGAGCTGAGAGTGGAAATAGAGGAGATCTTGTTCTTCGCAGGGGGTTTGCTGGGCTCCTCCATCCTCTCCTCCTGCTGTGTGCTTTGCATGTGGCAGAAGAGCAGAGCAGAGACAAGGTGCTGAGAGCCTGATCTTGTTTGGAGTCCCAGTGGGGTGATGTTATTCAGCACAGCACATCTACCCTGCTGTAATTCTCTTAGCAGTGGAATAAAAAGCAGGCTTTGTAGGGTAAAGGCAGAGCTGGTGATGCTGGAGCAGGAAGACAAGGGCTTGAGTGACTTTGACAGAGCAAAATGTGGAGCCTGGAGAGCTGCTGCCCACAGAGAACCAGGAGGTTGCAGGACTGATGTGAGATAATTCCTTATTGATTTGAGGCCATGATTAAAGCACGAGGTGCCTTAAGCACAAGGTTCCCAACCTTTGCCTTGGGAAGAATGCTGCTGAGGGAATCCTGTTCCGAGTCTGAGCATGGGGTTAGCTTCTTAGCTGTCCTAGCAAAGTCAGCAATAAAGCTAAGTGTTTCTGTTTGGTTTCAGTTAGTAATGAGATACATCTACAGGAGAGGATGCCCCACAGGTTTCATTCGTTCCTGAGGAAGAAAGCCCAAGGAAAAAGCACAGAAACCTTTTGATAGTGGTTAGCAACTCTTCACAGAATCACTGAGGTTGTAAGCTCATCAAGTGCAACCATACCACTAACCCATATCCCTAACAGAACATCTAAATGAACCATGTTCATCCTGAGACTCAGCTTCACTGCTTGGTTAGTGTCTGGAGAGTGACACAGAGATGTGACATGGATACCAGAGATGATAGAGAGCAGAGAAGCTCTTTCTTTTAGGAAAAAGTGAAGTAAGAAAGACTCCAAAGCCTTTTTCCTGAGCCACAGCCTTTATTCTGTGCACTACCCCATCACTTGGCAGCACAAATTCCATTTGGATCCAAACCAAAGCTGACTTAGCCCAGCTCCAGCATGTGGTGATTGTGCCACTCTCAGGCATCATCCTGAGTGCAGAAAAAAAAACAGCTGATACCTGACCCAGAATAAAAGCAAATTCATTGTTTTGGTCAGGTTTTGGCAAGCATTTAAAGGTTGTTTGGTCTGGTTGAAGGAGCTTTTAAACCAGGTGTGCCCTCTCATTGCATCCATCTGTCAACAGTTGGGGATTGGGAGAGGAATGGAGATAGTTTTGCTACTGAAGTGCTGTTTGCCAGTGAATTAAAATCAAGTTGGATTTCAGTCCTTTGATTTTTTTTTTCTTTAATGAATTCTTTTTCTGTTACCTGTAAAAGCCACAGAGATTGAAAAGTTCTATGGCAACATCTAGTGGTCATATACAAAGTTACAGGAGCTTATAATTTCCACACCTGTCCTCATTCAGATTACCTGACTGGAAAAAGCACACAATGGGAAAGGCTAAGGATGTTGTTTACCTGGACTTCAGTAAAGCCTTTAATACCATTTCCCACAACATTCTGTCCTAGTTTGGAGTCCAAACCAGGGATTCCATACCATATCCATCATATTCAGTCCCTGAAACTTTGACACCAAGCTTGGGCCTTGGGTCTCTTCCATCAAGCCTCAGAGCCAAGCAAGGCAGGTGCAGGATTAAGCTATTTACACCTAATTAATATCCTGTATAAAAAAAGGGGAGGTGGGGGTCTTTCCTTTCCCTGAAAGTTGAGCACCTGAGCCTTGGCAGCTCAGCTCTGCTCCTCCAGGACTATCTCTGTTCTGCCTTCCATCTCAATCCAAGAGTTCCAGGATGCAGCTCCTGAGCCTGATTCCCATCTGCTGGTGAGTCCTCCTGCTCCAGCACCAGTGCTGATGGGGAGGGAGTTGCCATCGAGGTGGGGTTGGGTGTGTTATTGATTTTGTGTGCATGTATATATATATATATTTCATTTTCTTGTTATTATTTTCATTGCAGTAGATCAAGTTTCACTTCCAATCCCCAAGCCTCTCTCTTTCTCTGTTAATTTCCCCTTTCCCTTCCTGGAGTGAGGGAAAAGAGGATAATGGGGAATAGCTGTCACTGGATTAGTGGCTGGTCCAGCCCTAACTCTGGACTCCTTCCCCTGGAGGAACTGGCTGCCTGTGGCTTGGATGGGTGTATGCCTCACTGGATAAAAAAAACTGGCTGGATGGCTGAGCCTAAAGAGTTGTGGTGAATGGAATTAAATCCAGGTAGTGACTGGTTATGAGTGGCACCTGGTATCTGCATGAAGAGTGTGGTCAGCAGCTCCAGGGAGGTTCTCCTCCCCTTCTACTCTGCCCTAGTGAGGCCACATCTGGAGTATTGTGTCCAGTTCTGGGCTCTCCTGTTCAGGAGAGACAAGGAACTGCTGGAGAGAGTCCTGTGGAGGCTATAAAGATGTTGAAGGGCCTGGAGAATCTCAGTGAGGAGGAAAAGCTGAGAGCCCTGGAGCTGCTTAGCCTGGAGAAGAGCAGAGCCAGAGGAGATCTGCTCAGTGCTTATCAATAGCTAAAGGGTGGGAGCAAGAGGCTGAGGCAAGGCTCTTTTCAGTGGTGTTCAGGGACAGGACAAGGGGCAATGAGCACAAGCTAGAACACAGCAAGCTCCATCTCATGGTAAGGATGAACTTCTTACCTGTGAGGCTGCCAGAGCACTGGCCCAGGTTGACCAGAGAGGTTGTGGAGTCTCCTTCTCTGGAGAGATTGCAAAACCACCTGGAGATGATCCTGTTCTGGGTGACCCTGCTTTAGCAGAGGGGTTGGNGAGAGGGGAGAAGAACCTCTCTGGCTCTGCTGGCCACGCTCCTCTTCATGCATCCTAGGATGCCATTGGCCTCTTGGCCACAAGGGCACATTGCTGCCTCATGGGCATCCTCCTAGCCACCAGCACTCCTAGAGCTTTTTCTCCAGGGCTCTTCTCCAACACATCAGTTCCCAGTCTGGACTGATCCATGGGCTTGTTCTTTCCCACATGCAGTACTGCACACTTCCCCTTGTTAAATGTCATTCAGTTTCTCCCTGCCCATGTCTCTAACCTGTCCAGGTCACTCTGGATGGCAGCACAGCTCCTGGTGTGCCAGCCACTGCTCCAAGCTTGGGATCTTCTCCAAACCAGATAATCCCTAGAGGTCCATTCCAACCCCTCCTAGTCAGTGATTTTGTGATTCCTCTCTTTCCATGTCTATCCATGCAGGTGTTTGCTCCTTGCATATCTTTCCTGGGTCTATAGTACCATGGTGAACTGTTCCAGTGTAGGAATTATATGTTAAACATACATCTTAATTTAATCAAATCACTTTGGAATTTGCTTCTAATTAGCTATTCACACTTCTCCAAACAAAACTGCAATCTGTTTTTCCTGAAAATCACCCTGATTTCCTCTGTCATTGGGAAAGAAACAGCAGAACCAAATTACTGTGTTGCATTCCACCACAGAATACCAATTAGAAGCAACAACAGTGTTATTTTTCCCATGACAGAAGCAAAATTAGGCACAAAAAAGAGAAAGCTGATTTACACTTCCTGCCTTTTGTTTTATTACATTTCTCTCCAGTTGCCTTGTACCAAATTTTCTTCTTCATGTTTGCACAATAAAGACTCATTTATTTCTTTGGGAGGCATTTTTGCTAGCTCACTTTTTCTTTTCTTGCAAGGAAGCTTCTCCCTTCCCCCTCCCTTTTATGCTTTCCCAGGCTAAGGGAAATGGCTGCAGCTGGAAAAGAAGATGGATCACAATTCTCTGAACATTATCTCTGCAGCCTTTTAAGCTTCAGGAGGTGAAAAGATCTCCTGATTTAAATTCCTGAATTGTTGACTCCTTCCAAGTGGTAAAAATAAAGCAAGGTTGGGCCAGGTTTTAATTGAATGCTGTCATTTTACACACTTCCCATCTCTAGCATCTAGCTACAGATTTTACAGCTTTGGATCTTTGTGCTTTCTTTCCTTTTTTTTTCTTTAATGAATCTTTGCCACCTTGCTGATTTTTTTTTCTTTTTCCTAATTAGTTGTTCCCACTTATTCTCATTTTCACCTCATTAAAATGCCATGCTAAAAATATATGTGAGGATTTGGTTTAATTTGTCTTATAAACGGCTGTATAATTAATGAAAGATGGAAAGAAAGTCAAGTCACTATGTGATTCTGGGACTTTTTGCTCCCTCATCCTCTTCCCTCCCGGCGCCCGGGCTCGCTCCCTCATCCTCCTCCCGCCGCCCGGGCTCGCTCCCTCATCCTCATCCTCCTCCCGCCGCCCGGGCTCGCTCCCTCATCCTCATCCTCCTCCCGCCGCCCGGGGTCGCTCCCTCATCCTC
>VWZO01003617.1:102987-119557 GCA_013396975.1 Bucco capensis
GCCTTCCTGGACTCCTATGCCCTTCAAAACTGATTCCCAAGGGATTTTATTGAGTAACCTTCCAAACAATTTGAAGTCTGCCCTTCAGAAGTCCCAAATGGCAGTTTTGCTCTTACTCTTCCTAACATTTCCAATAATAGAGAACTTGATAATTTCATGATCACTGTTGCCTAGACGACCACCAACTGCCACATCTTGCACAAGCCCTTCTCTGTTCACAAACAGTAGGTCCAGCAGGGCACCTTCCCTGGTCAGTTCATTTACCAGCTGTGTGAGGAAGTTATCCTCTACACATTCCAGGAACTTCCTAGATTGTTCCTTCTCTGCTGTGTTGTAATTCCAGCAGATACCTGGCAGGTTAAAGTCCCCCACAAGGACAACTGGAAGTGACTGTGGGGTTTCACCTAATTGCTTATAGTCCCATCAGGAGTAAGGAACTTGATGTTTTGATACTTTTATTACTCATCATGGGCTAGTATACTTGATGCCCTCATCTTCAATTGCCATTGCATGAATTCTTTCATCTCCTGCTCAGGGCAGCAAACCTACAGGACTACATTCCAAGATGGAATCATCAGTGGAGAGATTTCTCAAAGGAAAGCTGTTGTCCTTAAGCTCCTCCAAAAACTTCAGCAAGGCATTTATCCACCTAGATAAGTGGGGCAGGTGATGCTAGAGCTATAAAGTGAATTGTGGTGTTTTGCAGGAAGAATATTTTTCTTCTGTTAGTTTAAAACCCAAATTATTCGTGACTCTTTGAAGGTTAATTGGGTTGTTGTGACTGTAGCAAGGCAAAAAAGCTCAGACATCAAAAAATGAAGGAATTCAGCATTTTTGAAATGAATATATAACTGTAGGACCAACACTGCTGATATCACTTAATTTGAAATGATTTTCCTCTCTCTAAAGTTAAACTTGGAATTTCCACTCTCTCCACAGTCAATCAAGAGCAATAAATCTCTCAGTGGTGTATTTTAAAGGAGTTATCATAGAATGTTAGGGGTTGGAAGGGACCTAGAAAAATCATCTAGTCTAACCCCCCTGCCAGACGAGGTCACACAGGAAAGTTTTATCTTCTGGACATGCCTGATTCTCTGCTTTTGGCAGCTGGGAGAATCTACCTAGTGAGGTTAATGTTTGAATGTCCACAGTTAGGTTAGATAAATCACATCAATAGGAACTTCATGAAAGAGCAACTTGATTATTTGAGACCTCTATCAGGCAGCATGGTTGGGCAAAGTGTTCTCAGCTCTGTGCTCATCTCTGATTGCTTTTTAAAGGCTTTGGGTTTCTGCCTCAGTAGTGAAGCCAAAACTAAAAAGTGACCATTGAGAGAAATTATTCTGCTTACTAGGAAGTTTCCTAATGGAGAACATTTTGAGTTGATCTATTGCATTTCACTTTACTGTCACAAGTTTTCAGCCAGTTGTGACTTGCTCTCATGCAGGGTTTGAGGGAACTTTCAGCACACAAAGCTCAATAAAAAACTTACAGAAAACGAGCATTTGCTCTTTTTCTCATGCAAAAGAAAGACTTGAGAGATAACAAGTGAGGTGTGAGCTAAGTGCTCTTTGGTAATCAGTACTTATCTGAGAAAAAGCAACCGAAGCTTACAAAAGCCTAGAAAGAAGGAGAGGTGAAGGTGGCTGGACAGGTTCAGTTTGGTGGGAGGGTTTGAGGTGCTTTAAGCACACACAGCTCACAGAAAATGAGCACTTGCTGTTTTTCTCAGGCAAAAAAAAAAAAAGATTGCAGAGATAAGAATGAGAACAAGGAGCTGAAAGTTATTAAGGCCTGGACATGAGGGAGGTGAAGGTGGTTGGACAGGTTCCTGTCTTAATTAGCTACTTCATGACCTGAAATTGTCTCAAAGCCTTTGACAAAGATGCCAAGAACAAAACCTATGCTGTCACTGCTGTTCCTTGATCAGCACAGCACCTGGAGTCCTCCTCAACTCTAATCTAACCATGCCTGTACCTCTTTTGGGGTAGCATTGTTGTCCTTTCTTTGCCCAAAGGAACTAGGGAGAGAAAGGGATGGTGACAGCTAGTAAGAAACACAGGGACAAAAAGGTTGACTCTATGGTGGTAGAATCAGTATTGTAGCACCTCCATCTTTTGGAAGGGTCAGTGTATGATATGAGCAGCACAGATAAGGACATTTTCTACTCAGGCTGATCCCTGCTGCTTCCCAGGACCCATGTGGAGAGCAGAACATTACTCACACGTTGCTAATCTGGCAGCTCCATGTCAGGGTCACTGGAATGGAGGGAGGGAAACAAACATCTCTGTGTCTGAGTCACCCTTTTGCTTTAGCCCAGCCCTCACCTTTGCTGATAAAAGCCCTCCAGCCACAAACACCTGGGTCACAGACCTTCACAATGCAGCCCTGCTTTGGCATACATGCTCTATTTCTTCTAGTGACTGTTACCCTGAGTCCAGCAACAACCTCAGCATGGAGTGAAAATGATGCCACCCCAGAAGATGTCTATCCCCCTCACTGGGACCTTGCCCCTAAGGACCTACTGGATTTCCCAATCCAGGACAACAAAATTGTCATCAATCCTTGGAATTATCCAGAACGACTGGGAGTGTATAAGAGCTTGCTAACTTCTTCAGCCAAATATTTTACAGCCTTTGGAGCCCAAAATTCTGGCAATATTCTCTGGGGATTACCACTGCAGCATGGATGGCAGTTTCATACAGGTAGGAGTTATGTCCTTGAGCTGCTGGGACAGCAAAATTCAGCCTCAGATAGTGTCAGTTTAGACCTAGTGAGCTCATCTGCCTATGTGAAATCCTAACTGAAGGGATCACCCTTGCCTTGTGGAGCAATAGCTATTAAATTTATTCATAAGGAGAAGGGATTGCTCAAATGGCAGTGGTCAGAATCCAGAAGAGCTCTGGTTTCAGTGGGCAATACTTCAGTTAGCTTGAAGAGCTTTGAAAAGCTATTCCCAGTTGCCAGGATGGAGATTTCAGGGCTTGCTCTCTGCAGTGCTCTTCTTCAATTGATGTCTAATAAGCTTTTTTCTTGATTGCTATCATCATCATCATCTTCTAGTGGTGGTTTTGACTTTCATTTCTTATACAGATAGTTACAAGTCCAGCCCTCCCACTGAGAATTTGTTTCCATTTGCCCTTTTTTGATCAGTTTTGGCGTGGCATCATTAATTTCTAAATATGGGGTTCTTACAGGAATTTAAGGTTGTTCTGTTTGTGGCTTTTTTGTTTGTTGTTTTTTTTTGTGTGTGTTTTAATTTAATTTTGATTTTTTTGAACTTTCTGAGGGTTTTGTTTGGTTTTCTAAGTTATACCCAAATACTAATGTCTCATCCCCCAGATGAGCAGTAATTATTCTTGTTTGCTTGTGGGCCATGCTAGGGAAGCAGACACAGAAAATACCTCCAAAAGGTCCCTGGAGGCTAAAACTTCACCTTCTTCTCAAAGGCTTTGTCAGAGAATATGTTCTTGCACATGTTGCTTCACAAGCAGCAAACAGTGAAGCTTTCCCCTCAAAACTTGCCCTGTTCTAGCAACCAGGAGAGGTGGGAAGAAGGGAAAATAAGAGTCACTGATGACTTCAGGACCTCATGTCTAGGAGTAACCAGGCATGAGCAGATGTATCTGTCTCCCTGTTGTTGTTTATTGCTTGTGATGTGTAGTTTCATGAGGTGATGGTTTGGCTGAAGCTGTGTGGTTGGAAGAAGCCAGAGGTGCTGCAGCTGCCAGCATTTAGTCACACTGCTAAGCCAAAAGGAGGGTAAAGTAAGCAAAATCCAAGCAGGCAACTAGCTGGCAAACAGAGGTTGGACTAGATAACCTCTGGTGGTTCCTTACAACCTCAACCATTCTATGATTCAGTGACATAGAATCCTAGAATAGTTTGGGTTGGAAGGGACCTCTGGAGCTCATCTAGTCCAACCCCCCTGCAGTGGCCAGGGACATCCCCAACTAGATCAGGCTCCCCAGAGTCCTGGCAAGCCTCACCTGGAATGCCTCCAGGGATGAGTTTGGACCTGGAAGTGCTTCCAGCTTCAAGTAATTTGTATATGTCATGTAATTATCACTAATACTACCTTCCACTGGAAGTTACTGTGCTCAGTGTCCTGCTTCTGAGCAGAGTCAGCATGCTCCAAAGCACAACCTCCATCCATTCAGCTGGAGAGGATAATTAAGATGATCTGTATAGATATGGTTCATAATCATCTCTTCTTCTGGAGGAAAAAGCATCAGAAAACTTGGTTTGGTTGTTAAAGAATTAGTTCTAATCTAACAGCAAAGGACAATGTCATGATGATCTCCAAGGTCTCTTCCAGCTGTAACTGTTCTATGATTCTATGATCATTCAGAGAGCAAGACAGAGTTGATGAGCTTCTGCAATAACTCAAGTTGTTGGATTGTTTAGGTGTGTAAGAATGTTACTGAGGGCCCTGGTTTAGTGGTATGGTAGTGATAGGTTTGGTTAGACTTGATCTTAGAGCTCACTTCCAACCTTTGTGATTCTGTGCCCTGAGCGTGCTGATTTCATGGCATACACTGGGAAGCAGGCTTTCTGACTAATTTCCTCATCATGTCCTTGTTCATGATGCTTGCAGCAATTAGGCTCTTTCACGTGCTTAAAGTAAAAGATGCCTTACATGCTGTCATGGTGAAATGGCTCTTGTGTTGATGCAAGACACTCTTGCTAATCAGGTACAAGAATGTTTGCATGCTCAGCTTCACAGTTAGGCCATGTTTGAAACTGGAAAGGATTCTGTATCACCTAGCCCAACTAAGTAAGACAATTGCTAACACATTGAATTTGTTCTGTTCTCATTAAGCATCTCTCTTCCACTTGCAGCTCTGCATGTCTTTATGTCCATACCTGCATGTATATTTAGATCTCTATAAAGGTATCACTGTGATGTCCTGCTTGCAGGAGGTGTCATAAACTCTCAGACTGCATTGACAGTGAGGAGTAAATCAAATTATAAACCACAAGCACATTACTATGCCCTGCAAGAAGTGTTGGCTGAGGAATTCAACTAGCCTAGGAAATGTAGTTTGTGAAGCAAAACAACTTGGAGTGTGTTCAGAGAAGGACAATGAAGATGGTGAAGGGTCTGGAGCACAAGTATAATGAGGAGCTGCTGAGGGAACTGAGGTTGGTTAAGCTGGAGAAGAGGAGGCTTAGGGGAGACCTTATCTCTCTCTCCAACTCCCTGCAAGGAGCTTGGAGCCAGCTGGTTGTTAGTCTCTTGTCCCAAGTAACAAGTGATAGGACAAGAGGAAATGGCTTCAAGTTGCACCAGGGGATGTTCAGATTGGATATTAGGAAGAATTTCTTCATCTAGAGGATTGTCCAGAATTGGAACAGGCTACCTAGGGATGTGGTGGAATCACCATCCCTGGAAGTGTTCAGAAATCATATAGATATGTTGCCTGGGGACATGGTTTAGTGGTGAGTGACAGTTGGACTTGACGATCTTAATGGTCTTTTCTAACCACAATGTTTCTATGATTGTAACAGTAATCATTCTGCTTCTCCAAGCAAAATCCTCCATGCTCTACTCATATATTTTTTTTCACCTTAGTGGGATTTCTTGTGTGAAAACAGCTTGAGAAGTATTTGGTGTGTTCTTTGATTCAGGCAGACTGGCAGATCCTTCCAGAGTGACCTCGTGTGGCTATGAAGATGGAGACCTCCTGTGCATATCTGTAACAAGCTGGTGGTCCTGTAAGTATATGCTATTATTCTGTTCTTCTCCAAAAGATCATTAGTGTCCTTGAAGGCAATTTAGAGTCTCTCTTCCCCTTAGACTTCTATATCACAAAGTAATTTCAGTGCTGCACAAGTCTCCATCAAAGCCTTGCACCAAGATACTTAAGTGTAAGTAAATGGAAGTTAATTAATTGACTTTGATAACTCATTAGAGGAAGGGAAAAAAATGCAAATTTGCAGCCTTAAATATCTTTACACTGCAAAAATACATGGAAAAATGTGCAGGAAACACCACAATGGGTATCTACATTCATAGACATTTGTAGAAGTTAAGAGTTTTCAACTACTCCAGAGCAGACTTGTTTAGGTTAGATGCTGATTCTTCAAGCTAGAACTTGAATGCCAAGTAGGAGCCTTTGTGGTTGTTGTACCAGGATTGCAAATCTGACAGGACACTCCTGCCTCCAGTTGCACCTCAACAATTTAGTAGGAGACAGAGAATGATATCACCATCCCTGGAAGAAGAGTTCAAACAACATGTAGCTGTGGTACTTGGGGCCATGGATTAGTGGTGAGCATGGGAGGGTTGGGTGGATAGTTGGGCTCAATGATGCCACCAGTTGGTCTTCTCCAACCACAATGATTCTATGATAAGGAGAGGCTTTGTGTCCATGAATATCCAAATAACTTGATTATCTTCATGACACTGACATTTATCCAGCAGGCTTTCAAGCATTCAGACAAAACTTGGTTGATGCTTTGACCTTGTGCCCATGAAGCAATATCTGTTCACTTTAATATTGCCTTTGGTGTTCTGGCTGAGGGCACTGGGGTTGGTTAGTGTGGAGAAGAGGAGGCTCAGGGGAGACCTTAGCTCTCTCTACAACTCCCTGACAGGAGCTTGGAGTGAGCTGGGAATTGGTCTCTTCTCCAGGGTTAACAGTGAGAGGATGAGAGGAAATGGATTGGAGTTGCAGCAGGGGAGGTTTAGATTGTATATAAGGAGAAATTTCTTTACTGAAAGGGTTGTTCAGTCTTGTCCCAGGCTGCCCAGGGAGGTGCTGGAGTCACCATCCCTGCAGGGGCTTAAGAAACATTGAGATGCTCTCCTTAGGGCCATGGCTTAGTGGCATGGGAGTGATAGGGATGCTTGGACTTTGATGATCTTAGAGGTGTCTTCCAACCTTGGTGATTCTGTGTGCCTGATGATTCTCTGCTTAGTGCCTTCCAGCCAAGCTGCTGAGCACAGCCAACTCAGAGGCAACTTGAATGCTTGCATTGGGGAAGAGAGCGCGTTCCTTTTTCTCTGTGGGATTTCTTTCTTTGTGCTTAACACCTCCTCCTGTTTAACTATTGCTGCAGGTATGAACTACTACCTGGCTGTCATCCCCTTTTTGGGGGCAGTGGATGCTGGCCTCTTTGGGCAGCTCCCCTATGAGGTAGAATTGTTGCCACCAGAGGAGAGGAGAGATGACTTCTGCTACAGCGTTGCCGACTGCCGCTCTCGTGCTCCCGAGCTCATGGATGACTGGAAGGCCTATTTTGAAGTAATGGATTTTCCATTATTTTAGGGCTTTTCCCCCCATATTTTTATAGGAAATGATACCAGAACATTACCTTTAAAAACCATTATTACTGTTTATTTGTAAGATTGAGAGAGCTTGGCTTGCTTTCGATAGCAGCCTGGCGTGAGAAGGATAAGCAGGAGAAAAAGAGAAGCATGGCATAAAGAGAGGTAGAGATAAGGCAGCCTGGATTTTCACAGCTTAGGGAATTTTTGAAGGTAATTCTGTATTTTGGAATGAGTCCCCAGAGACTGTGTTGTTGGCAGTTATATTTATGCTCTTCCCATCCTGCTTACGTTAGCAAAAATAAGCATAGGAAGTAGAGCATTACCCTTGAGAAATGGCCTTGCTTTGGTTTTGTAGGGGTCATTTATTCCTTTGAACAGCTAAAAATGCTGGAACTTCCTTCAAAAGGACACATATTTATGCAAGAAGACGTTCTCTTTCCTCCTCATTCAGCTGTTCCCTAATCCCAAAGGTGACAATATTTTTTACTTCATATATTCAGTAAGTATTGTTATAAATAGACTTTTATAGTCAACATTTTTATTGGTAGCCAATGGATTGATAATGATCAGAAAATTTAAACCATTCTGGGCCACTGTGAGTGAAGGTAGAGGTTTTAGAAGCAAAGCTGGATTTGCTTTAAGGTTGTTTTGTGTTTTTTTTTCTAAGCAGTATGTTTCAGAAGTTGTTATAAAAGATCTATTCCTGGAATAGCCACAATGATAACTATTAAGGATAATTTCCTGACTTTCTGGACTTCAGAAAGTTGTGGCCACAAGAGCATAAACAGGTTGTCAAGGAATCTAATATTTCAGTGACACATTTTAACTACTCAAAAGCCATTTCCCTTAGCTTCCAAACTTACTATTTTGTGAGATATTAGCCTAAATCTAAAAAACCTCATGGGTTTTAACCCTCCCCCTTGTTTCTCTGTCTTTTTGCTCCCCTTGGCTGCAGTATTTGCTATCAACAGACCACAAAGCCATGAGCCCTGCAACCTTCTCTTCCTTCAACCTGGATGATGCTCTCCAACTCATGTGGAAGGCTCACGTGTCCTCCATTGCTTATGCTCTGCCCAAGTTCCAGGACAGGTATGGGGATGAGAGACATGGCCAAGGGAGATCTTTCCAACTGGATGACTCTTTGGAAGGATAGAATCCCAACAAAATCCACATGAGCTTACTTACTTTAGACCTCTACACTTTAGGCTCTGCCCTTCCTTCTGCTCTCTGAGTGTGGGATGAGCAGTGAGATATGTTTGTCCAGGCTGTGATGGGTGGGAAGGCTGTGGGCTTACAATAAGCTGAGGATTCCTCTCTGGGAGACAGGGCCTGACTCAGGAGCTGAGCAGCAATGTCAGGAGAAATTAGGTGTAAATTGCTGAAGGATGCATGCTTAAGTCACTGTGGCCCTGAGACCACTCAGGCTTCTATACTGAGTCAACCACATTTGGGATAAACAATAAACTAATGTGTTCTGCAGGAGGTCTCGACTACTATGCTACATCTTGATTTTGATCTCTTTCAGCTTAAAGTATCTCTCTGATCCAGAAGCCAATTTTGGTGAAGACTGGGCTAATGGTGTAGATTTCATTGCAGCCACACACTTCCACACAGATTTACCCACCACAACCAGCTTCCAGGCTATCCTGCCCCAGAGGATGCTCGTTGAAGGGGATGTCCTCCCCTCCATCAGTGACTTCACTCCCCAGCAAAACAGAGTCCTGCTTTGCCTGAGAGTTCTTCACAGAGCAAATCAACTCACAGGTATGAGCCTGACCTACAAGTGTCTGCAACCCATAGATGTTTCCTAGCTTGTTCTTTCTCTCTCCATACCTTTTTCCATGTGAACACAGTGATTTTGGATCTGTCGTGTCATATGGCCAGGCTTCATGACCGTAGCTCCAGGGAGGGCTCCATCCATGCTCTTCCCAAGCGCTTTTTCCAAGCTCTGCTGGCTGCAAAGGCCAATTTGGGACAGACCAGAGCGGTTGCAAAAGGCACAGCACAAGGACTCCTCAGGAGGTAGAAGCTGCAAGACACGATTCTTTCTACGCTGTCTTTTCTCCTCCAGAGTGATCCTGCGTGCCTGCTCCAAACCATGGGCGGCATTCAAACTAGTGTGTGTGCAGAGCTGCTGAGTGGAGGCCAGAGGAGAGCAGTTCAGGGCAGCAATATGGCCAAGGCTGAGCTGTTGTTTCAGGGAGTCCTTGCATCTCCTCTTCGGGGCTCCTCTCTTGCCACAGCCAGGGGCAAGTTGCCCAGAGAGCATGAGCTTAGGCAGGCAGGAGTTCTTCATNGATTTTATACCATTTTAGATCCAAACACTACAGCTATAAATGCAACCATTAGTAAACACCACACCAGTGAGCAAATTCAGCAATGGGATAACACTGATGCAGTGAGGATTTCGCAGGAAGCAAATGCAGCATGATCTTACCTTTATTTATTTATTTATTTACTTTTTCCTCTAGTTTTCACAGGAATTTTACAAACACAGGTCCTAGTTTGTGTTTCACAAACCTGAAGCTGGCAATTGAAGTTATTAGATCAGTTGAGGTCATGGGCAAGTGATCAGGAACAAGAGTTGGTGTGGCTACAAGTGTTGTTGTTTGGGTTTGGTTTTGTCTCAGCCTTTGGTTGAACAGAGAAATCATCTGTCCTAGCATCCCTGCATCTTTAGGCAGTGCTGGATTCCTCACATTCACTAAAATTGGTTGTTCATCCCCATCCAGTGGTGAGACACAAAACTACACACACACTTCTGCTCCTTCACTTCATTCCTAAATTTGCTGGCCTGGATATTTTTGTTTGTCCTTTTATGTGGAAAAAATGAAGTTATTTTGACTCTTTAAATGGAAATACAATGTCAAAATACACTGAAAAAAATCTAATATCTGTGCCATTGGTTTCGTGACCCTTCTTCCCTGAAAGGAAAGAAGTCTTAAGTGTTCAGTCTTGGCTCAGGCTGCCCAGGGAGGTGCTGGAGTCACCATCCCTGCAGGGGATTAAGGAACATCTAGCTGCTCTGCTTAGGGCTATGGGTTAGTGGTATGGGAGTGCTAGGGATGCTTGGACTTGCAGAGCTTAGAGGTCTCTGCCAACCTCTGTGTGGTGCTAGTTTGATAGCAGATGTGTGCTTGTCCTTTGTGTGCCATGAGCTGCCTGTGCTCCCTGTTCATTTGCCAATGTCATCTTGGTTTTCTTTCCCAGGAGGATTGGTGTTGAAGCTCTGGAAAAAGGCAATGTCTACTGAAGCAGGAAGGAAAGTAGGCAGAGAATTGATTGAATCCTTGGCTACCAGCAAGATGTTTGACCCAGTGGGAATAGCTCATGGTTTGGAAGAAGCAGATTTGTTAGCATTCTTTCTGGAGAAAAAGCAGTTCCAAAAACTGATTGATTTAATCTTTTAGTGGTAGATAACCACTAAACAGACAGATAGTCTGCTAATCTGGTCTGGGTAATTTCTTCCAGCAGGATTTCCTGAGGAGCCATGTGTGCATCTCTCTCCTATTGAATCAATATTGTTTTCTCTCCTTAGCTCATTTGTTTAATTCACTTCCTCATAAATAAAATGCCTCACAGAAGATCTTACTTTATTACTTTTTTTGGGGGGTGGGTTATAAATAATGTTTTACAAATAATTGGAGAAAAAAATTAAATAAAGGCAAATGATATTCTGTTTCAGTCCAGTTTTTTCCCCTCAGTGGGTAAGGATCCCAGCAGATATTACTGAGGAGTAATAGTGAGGAGCAGCTGAGGGAACTGGGGTTGGTTAAGCTGGAGAAGAGGAGGCTCAGGGGAGACCTTCTCTCTCTCTACAACTCCCTGCAAGGAGCTTGGAGTGAGGTGGGAGTAGGTCTCTTGTCCCAAGTAACAAGTGATAGGACAAGAGGAAATGGCTTCAAGCTGCCCCAGGGGATGTTCAGGTTGGATATTAGGAAAAATTCCTTCATGGAGAAGGTTATTAGCTGCCCAAGGAGGTGGTGGAATCAGCATCCCTGGAAGTGTTCAAAAAACATATCGCTATGGTGCTGGAGGCCATGGTTTAGTGGTGAGCAGAGGAGTGTTGGGTGGAGGATGGATTCCATGATCTCAGAAGTCTTTTCCAACCATAATGATTCTAGGAGAATGGGTAAGGTTGGAAGGGACCACCAGAGGTCACATAGTCCAACCTCCCTGCTCTAACAGGGTCAGTTAGAGCACGATTGTGTCCAGATGGGTTTGGAATCTCTAGAAGGAAGGAGACTCCCCAAGCTTTCTAGGCAGCTTTGCTTTTCCACCACTGGAGATCTGCCCACAGTTTTGGTTACACCTAGCATCTCAGTTGGTAACCCTGTCCCATACTCCTCACTTAGCAGGAGAAAGGCATGAGTTCTTCAGCTGGAGCACACAATTTGCCTCTGTTGTGCTCATGAACTACATTTCATTTGTAGCCATTGCAGCAAGAGCCTTCCTGGCACAAGTACAACAGTCAAAGGTATTCCATGGACATTAAGAGTCAGGTTTGGACTTTTCCCCCAGCACCAGAGTGGCTGAAAAAGCTCTCAGAGCCTTGCAGCAGCTGAGCCAGAGGTCTTCCAGCAGCAACTCACCAGTGGACACCTCATGAGGATTCACTTCAAGGAGCACCCTAAGCCTTTAGTGTCTCTTTATGCTGCTAGTCCAGCTCAAGGCAGCAGAAGAAACATCATCTCCTTGGAAGTCTCCTCCACATCCCCTAAATCATCAACTGGATGGTAGGTAAACAAAGGAAAAGAAAACTCTTTGTGTCTTTCCATGCCACTTTCCCACTTGGATTGGTCCTTTCTCCCCAAATTTGCACTTTAAATTAAGAAAGAATTAGCAAGATGTTGAGCAGTTAAAGACTGTTCTGTCCTTTCGTGTCCCAGGATGAAGGTTTTAATTATTCATTGTCATTTTATGGATAAACTCTTCATGTATCATCATTAGCTAACAATTTTCAAAGGAAATACATTAATGAGGTCTCAGAAAATGGGGGAGATTTTACCTTAATTACCTGGTTCATAGATCAGAGTAATTAGATTCCAACAGACTTTAGATAGAAACTCAAAGTAATTACCCACAGATGCCAGCTGCTAAAATACTCAGCTAATTGTGCTCCAGAAAAGTTTGGAACAAGAATTTGACCTTTTCTGTGGTTAACTTACATTTAGCCTAAGGTGTATGCTTTCAGAAAACAACAACAAAAAAGAGCCATTAATACAAAGAAAGGAAACTGCTGCCCTGGAAGGGATGTTTGTAGCAGGTTTTATTAAGAGCAAATATCTCCTTAACTGAATTCTTGGTTAGGTTAAGAAATCTGAGAGTAGTTTGAGGAAGAAACATCCTTCTCAATACAGCATCAGGTGCTCATGTAGCTCAGACACTTGACTCTAACCCAGCATGCAACCCCTTAGTTAGTGATAGGTAAGGTTACACCTAGCATCTTAGCAATCAAATAATGATAAAAAATAACCCCAGAACAACTTGCCACTAATACATGAAGTAGAAGCAAGAAAACTCTTTCTCTTCAGAGATCATTGCTTTTAATATAGTGTCAAGGAGTCAAAAGTGAACATGGTACAGGCACATCCAAGGGAGGAAAACACTTGGACGGTCTTAGGAGAGGTAGGAAAAGTATTACATGCATTAAGAGAAGAGATAGCAAGAATAAAGAGCATCTTCTTCTTGGGAAGAGTGTTGGTAGATAAGCAGTTGTTTGACAAGTTGTATTTAAACAAAAAAAGCTTTTAGCATTTCAAGAAGAGTGCAGGGAGAAGATTCTTCTTATCTTCCCCAGGCACAAAAGCTGGGTATATCAAAAATGTGCATGTTGATCATCCCAACAGAAAATGCCATCTCACTGAGAGCTTAGGCACACATGGAAAGCTGCAGAAACAGCTGCTCTTGAGCAGGCCTTCAGTAAGAACACACTGGAAAGACTTCTTATCAGTAAAAGAGATAAGCCTTTAAGCTAACAAGCCTGGGCAAAAGATTATGCCTTTTTTTGCAAAGCAAATATCTTGTTACTTAAATACACTTGTACTCTCTTCAGGCATAACAAGCATGGTCTGTGCTCAGCTGAAGATGGCTTTCCCCTCTCAAATACACACTTCTTGAGCATCAGTGTCTGGGAGTGATAAGCAGGTCCCTCAAGGGTTGTGGTGACATGATAGCTTTGTCAAACATCTTAGCAAACAGTATGAAATCACTCTGGTCATCTGTACAGGAATCACAGGAATAACTAAGTCTTAAAGGTTGAACACAAGCCTTTTACTAGGATCTTACTTCATGCTCCTTCCCTCCTCTCAGGTTTAAGAAACATCTAGATGCTCTTCTTAGGGCCATGGGTTAGTGGTATGGATGTGATAGGGATGCTTGGGCTTGAGCTTAGAGGTCTTTTCCAACCTTAATGGTTCTATGATTCCAGGGATGGCACAACCAGACTTCTTACTTGACAAGATCTATGCAAAGGAAAGAAATTGCTTCTTCCAAAGTGTTTTAAAGTGAAGAAGTTGCAAAAAGGGCTGACAAGGCTTGGGTTTAGAACCTAAATGATTTTATAGAGTGTCTGAAAGAAGCTTGGCTTTGTTGGGAAAGTGACTGTGTTGTTACTTCCACACCTAGGGCAACTAATGAACATTTTGTCCCTTCTAGGCTCTCTCAGCCAGACTGGGAGACTCCAAGTCCTCAAGCATCTTCATGGCACTTGGTTGGAGTCATTCCAGCATGTCCACCTTCTTCTTGTCCTGGACACAGTGGTCCAGGTATGACCTCAAGTGTTGAGCAGAGAGAACATCACCTCCCTTAACCTGCTAGCATTGTTCTGCCTAATGCAGGCCAGGAGGTTGTTGGCTTTCCTCTCCCTCTTTCTACCTGCAGAAGTCAGGCTTCTGGCACTTTAGTGAAGGGAAATTGTCCTAGTAACATGTTTTATCTTTCAGACATCCAGCAGAGGGACAACATCCTATTCAGCAGAAAAATGAGAAAACAAAGAAGTCAGGAAAACACACAACAAATTCCTTTTATTCAAACACCAGCCTGCCTTTGCTGCCAAAACAAAGCCAGGGTTTGTTTTGAGCTGCTACAAAGAGAAAGACAGATTATTTTGTGTGTGAAAAATGCTTAAATTGTGGTACAAATACCCACAAGTGATGTCTCAGCCAGTTACAAGTACCCACCTGCAAGTGATAGGCAATGCCTCACATGCAGGGACTCAGAGCACTCGGAGTGGGAGTCTGGATGCTTAAATTGGAGCTGATTTGAATGAGGATGCACATTTGTCTTAAATAAAGTAATGTGAGACAAGATGGAGAAATCTTGAATTAATTTGCTTTAGTGAAAATAATGAATCCTTTGGTACAATTTTAATAGGCAAGTCTGAAGTCTACCTGCAAGGAGCTTGGAGTGAGATGGGGGTAGGTCTCTTCTCCAGGGTTAAACAGGGAGAGGATGAGAGGAAATGGCCTCAAGTTGCACCAGGGAAGGTTTAGATTGGATTTAAGGAGGAATTTCTTCCCAGCTGCTGGCTGGGATTTCTGGCTCTGCCACTCTGCTGCTGTTGAGCCTGGAAACTCTTGGCACATCCACTCTGAGTTTCCACCTACAGCTCTTATGTGATAGCCCAGCAATGATAGCTTTCAGACTCTACCTGCCAGAATATGAAGTTTCATCTAAGCAACACTCTACCTGTGCAGCTCAGATGATGGCACAAATGATTCCAGACAGGAATACCACAGCAGTATTCCTGGGCAGACAACACTGATTCGGTGCTCCCTGCCCAGAGAAGCTCCTTGCTGCTGCTCAGCATACACAGGCTAGGGCCAAGGCACAAAGGGAGGTCTTGGATCCTTTCATAGAGCTATGGAATTGTTATGGTTGGAAAACACCTCTAAGATCCTCAAGTCCAACTGTACACAGCAGTGCCAGCTCATCTCCAAGCACCATATCTACATGGGGTTTGACCTCTTCAAGTGATGGTGATTCCACCACCTCCCTGGGCAGCCTAGTTCAATGCCTGATAACCTTCCTGGGGAAGAAATTCTTCCTAATATCCAACTTGAACTTCCCTTAGTGCAACTTGAAGCCATTTCCTCTTGTCCTATCACTGGTTACTTGGCAGAAGAGACCAACCCCAGCTCACTTCATCCTCCTTTGCAGGTAGTTGAGAGAATAAGGAGGTCTCCCCTGAGCCTGGAGATGGCAATATTGCCTAGGTTAGGCACTTCCAGCCCTTCAGAGTAACACTTCCCTCTGGGAGGAATGGCATTGCATCCCAGGGTGAATTACTTGTGGAGCAACAGTACTACTTGTGCACTAAAGCATTAGTTCTTGGCCAAATTCTGCTACTCTTTCAGACATTTTCAATGTTGAAGCCTTAACCTGGAGCACATGTGACTGGCTAAAGAAAGAGATGTTCACCTTAGGCATCCTTTCATTCCTCTCTCTGCCCTTGCCTCCTATAAAGTCCAAAGGAAACAACCATGCAGCTCTTTCAGGAAGGGATATTCCTTTTGCAGATGCCCTGCAGTGGGTCAGGAAATCAGCTGGTATTTCAGGTGCAGGAAGAATGAAGGATTAGACTTGGCATCATTATCCTAATTCATGAATAAATGCCTACAGAAGAGTTTTGCCTCTTCAGAGGGTCAGGAGATATCAGCTGGGTTGACATCTTCTGTAGGACAAGTAGGCAGTTTAGTTCCTCGAGGGATTATTATAGTTAAATTAGAGTCTCATCATCTCTTCCTGAGACAAGGACACTTCCATGAGCAGCTTTTCCTTTACATGATCTTAGCATGGGAAGGGCACAGCTTCCCATTTGTTTCCAGTTCATTTCAGTATCCTTTTGTCTCAGATGTCTCTGAAAAGGAACAAAACAAAAGGCCAGAGTGAAAAAGGAATCCTCTACATCTGCATTTAACCATTATCCAGGGAGTGAGCTCTTGAGTCAAATGAATGGCTGCAGCTTAGGGCTTGTTGGTGCCATAGAATGCTTTGTCAGTACAATTATATCATCAAACATATACATAATTATATATATTATTTATAATTTATTATTTATATAATATTTATAACTATAAACATAACTATATATGTATATATAATAATACTATATATAACTAGAATATACAATATTATTATATATACACATATAATATTTATAAGATATATTATATATAGTTATAAATATTATATGTATATATAATAATATATAAAACTATAATATAGAATATTATATATACATATAATATTTATAAGATATATTATATATAGTTATAAGTTTATAGTTATATT
>VWZO01003617.1:119646-135146 GCA_013396975.1 Bucco capensis
ATTATAATATATTATTATAATTATTATATAATGTATTATTATAATTATAGTATATTATTATATAATGTTATAAATAATATATAACAAAATATGTTTCTATATTATATGTATATAATTATATATATTATAATATATATTATTTTATATATTATATAGTATTAAATACTATATATACTATATAGTATATACTATATATAGTATATATAGTATTAAATTACTTTGAAGTTTCTTTGGCTGTGAGCAGGGGAAGAGTTGGTTACACAGATACCTGGAGGTCATGCTTCTGAGATGTTTAAGCATTTCAGAAGAAAACAGAAGTGGAGGAGTGGTAGAGTTGCTGTTCAAAAAATACGTAGCCATGGCACTTGGCAACATGGTTTAGTGCTGCTTGGACTTGAGTGTAATCTGTGTTTAGCTGGAAAGGATGCTTTAGGCTTTTAGAAGCAGAGGCTTCCTCACTGGGGCTTGAGCTCTGCAGACTGCCAGAGCTGAGGGAGGATTTGGTGGGTTACATTTAGAGAGTGCTCTAGTTTATGACAGCAAATTGGCACAGATCAGAGATATTAGGCAGCTTTTCAGATACAAAACCTTCCTCTGGGTTTCTGGGTGTGTTTGGAAGGACAACTGTTGGTCTGATTGAGGTTTACTGCTCTTGCCTGTGCACTTCTATCACCTGACTGAGGCTAAGTGCTGCTTTGATAAGGTGACATGGAGAGTGACAGGAGGTCACAGGTGGCAGCTCAGAGATGTTCTCCCTGAGTTATTCACAGGATATTCAAGGAAACTTTCCCTTGTTTTGGGTAATGAAGTCTATCAGCTGGTCTGAAAAATCTCTCTGCCCATACTTGTTTGCATCTCTAAGTGATCATAGGTTATACTCACCTTCTTCCTTCAGAGAGTGGATCCTTGTTTCTAACAGTGGTGTCTTCAAATGCTTTTCTTAGGTTTTCAATTATGTTTTCATCTACATAATCATAGTCATGCTCTTCTTCCTCTTCTTTTTCTGCCTCATCATTTCCATGGGCTTTATTTGTTAGACCTGAGCAATGAGCAAAAAAAAAAAGAAGTGTAAGGAAATGGAAGATTCTGCCCTGGCCCTGAAAAAGAAATGTACCATTTATACAAATGAGCAAAAACCAAAGCAAGCAATATTCTCCTCACTTCTCTCATTTTCACAGACATGGTTTAGTGGCCTAGGAGTGTTGGGTTGATGATTGGACTTGATGCTCTTAGAGGTTTTTTTGCAACCCCTTTTGTGTTCCTCCTGAGCTCCTCTATGAGTGAAGTGAAAAACAGAGTAGGACTCATTTCCTTCTGAAGTTGCAATCCTCTCCTTTATAGCTTGTTTGTTTGGTTTTTAAGGCAAGCAATAATCATTAAGTTAATCAAACAGCTGTCTGGCCACAGCAGCACAGAGTTTATCAGAGACTAATTTTCCTACAAGTAAATGAGCAAAGTCTTTCCAGATCTAGGCATCAAAAGGGGGAAGGAGGGGGGGAACCAATAAACAAACACAAAAAAACCTCCTAAACAACCAAATCCCAAACCTCTGATGAGAAATTCAATGAAGATCTCACCCACACATGTGGCCACTCTCTTGTGAAGAAGGATTTCCAGGTCTGTAGTTCATTTGCAAGTTAGCAGAGTTTGAGAGCAGTAAAAGTAAACTAATGAATAAACAAGCACTGACAGAATAAGCTAATCCCTGTGCTTCAGCAAGGGAAATACTCTTGGTGCACTTAGACTTGCTAATAGGGATAAGAAAGTACAGATTGCTCATGGATGGCATAGTTGGGCTTTCTTCTTCCCCCAAACACACAGGCAAACAAAAAATGATGCTACACTTCTAAGCAAGACAGCTCAAGGAGAAAGGAAATGAATGTCATCAGGCCATGTGAAATCACAGCTGTCCTCAGTCCCAAACCTGGGTTGGATGCCTTCTGAAGTGTATACAGTTACACTTCAATAAAGCATTAAGCAAAGGATGGGATGAGCTGTAGGATCCCGAGGGGATTCTGAAGAGTGAAATCAATGCAATTTGCTTCCCTGCTTGTTAAATAAAGAAACAAACTTCTCTATTAGCCTCAACACCAAATTACCAACTCGGGTGTGACATCTCAGCCTGCTAAGAAAACAAGGCTTATGCCATCCATCCATCCATCTGTCAGTATCTTCAGTACTTTGCAAAGGGCTCTATTTTTTCCCCCCAATTTCAGGCAGATTTGAAAAGGAGGCAGAATACTTAATGTGGTTAGGGAAGTGAGAGCTGAATTAGTTCCTCTCTTGAAGGAAAAGCATGCAGAACCCAGCTGTTAGCCACTCCACTTGGCAGCAAGCAGCAGGATAAATCAGTGGGTGCATATTGCCTAGGCACTCCACACACACAGAGCTCCAGACCTGCTCTCCTTCATTTGATACGAGTGCCAGAAGGAGAGTTTGGGTTATTATCAGGGAAGGGAGGAGAGGAGCAGTAGGGGACAACAGACCTGAATTATTAAAGCAAATTTCATTAATTCTGCTCTTCCTGGAACAATTTGTATAATTACATTTGCCTTTCTAGTGGAAGAGTAGTGCTCTGCAAACTAAAAATTGCCATTTATCTCACTTATATCCTCAAGTGAATAGGAATTGGTTTGGGTTTGTTTTTATCCTTGGAATATACTTGCTGGTTTTCCACAAATTTCAAGGTCACAAACTGTTGTCAGAAAATCATGAAGGTTCCATGTCTTTATCAAGGATCTGGATGAGGAGATGGAGTGCTCCCTCAGGAAGTTTGCAGATAACAGCAAGCTAGGAGGGAGAGTTGATCTGCTGGAGGCTAGGGAGGCTCTGCAGAGGCACCTGGACAGGCTGCATCCATGGGATGAGCCCAAGGGGATGAGCTTCACCAAGGCCAAGGGCCAGGGCCTGCCCTTGGCTCACAAGAAGCCCATGCAAGGCTCTAGGCTTGGGGCACAGTGGTTGGCTTGGTGCTGGCACAGAAGGAGCTGGGCTGCTGCTTGCTAGTTGACTGCAGATGAGGCAGCAGAGTGCCCAGGTGCCCAAGAAAGAGAACANACTTTGCCCTAATCCAAGACTGAGCTAAACTGTGGAAGCTGGAGAGAGTTGCCTTACATGCATACAGTAAAGACTTCCTATAAGTCATATTACTTATCCCTTTGTGCCTAATTCTCTGTGACCTCACCAAACAAGAGCTTTTTTATTTCCACACCCCCCCCCCCCCAAATAATTCAGAATTCTGTATTTTGCTTTAAGTTTGGGGCAATATTATATTTCCTTCATTTTACTATTTGGTTTAAATCACAGCCTCGTAAACAAATAGGAGCAGAAATTTCTTATACCATCATTTGGCAATGAGGATATTTTATGTGCATCCTAAATTGCAATCAGAAGACCTATTCTGGCTGTTTTTTTGTTTCTCCAGCCCACTGGCCTCCTAAATCAAGAGCCTAAAGTCAGAATATATAAATATCTCTCCTAAAATGTCCTAACAGCAATAAACAAAATCAACATAAACACTTTTTTTTTATAGCAGACTCTAACAATTCCAGAAACCCAAGCCAAGAAGAAGAAGATTAGGTAATGTTTTAGAAACTCCACTTAGAATAAATGTCAAGGTTAAAGAAAAAACTTAACACAGCAGATTTCTGAGGAGAGTTATAATCCTGCAGCTATTGCTCCTATTTCTAACCAATTCAAACTCAGTCAAACAGAAGGAAGAGGAGATGATATCTTCAGTGGCCAATTCAGGTTTAATTGCAAAGGTTCCAAAGATAATCAATCCTATCTTTATTAAGATGAGCTCTGTAAGGCAAGATGATAGAGGCTTTAAAACTGAGAGAAAAACACAGGGTTTTTTGGAACTCTCTGGCCTTTCATAAGAAATAGTAATTGTCTCTGTAACTGGGTTGGTTTTTTTTTTTCTTTTGAAAGCACAGATTCAACATCCTTATTAGGAATTTGAAACAGGTTGGTGCTTTGGAGGGTGGCTTCACATTCATCAGTTGAAAGTTTACAGATTAGTCAGTGCATGGTGCATTTCCTCCCACTCCAAACCCACAGCAGTGTGGCTCTGTTATTCGTTTTGACATATTTTTTTTCTAATCCATGATCCTTGGGAAGGAGCAGGAACAGAGAATAAACTCTCTGGAACTGGCAAGCTTTGCTGCACGCAGCAGTGGACTCCTGGGGATCCCTTGGCTGGCCAGGGAGAACATTTATGGCTCCTAATCCAATCTCCTCTGGAATTCTGCAGTTATCTTGGAGTTAAGCCAAAGAATTTTGGCCTGCACTAACACACATCTTTCAGAAAGAACTTTTAGTTTTGATTTGGGTATGGCAATGTAGAATCCATCACTGCTTTTCAGGCTAGGTTAAATCTCTCTAGCTCAGACTCTCACTATGCTCAAATTTAGGCAAAGTTTGTTACTCCAAGGCCGTGAAATGAGAAGCCATTTCCTAGCATTGCAAAAGATGAAACATTATCCTAGAAACAGAGAATAGTCAGGGTTGGAAGGGACCTTAAAGATTATCTAGTTCCAACCCCTGGCACTAGAGCAGCTTGCTCCCAGCCCCAACACTGCCAGGGCTGGGGCTGCCACCACCTCTCTGGGCAACCTGGCACAGTGGCTCAGCACCCTCCTGGGGAATAACTTCTGCCTAACAGCCAACTGAAATCTCCCCTCCTCAAGCTTGGATCCATTCCCCTAGTCCTAGCACTGCCTGACAGCCTAACAAGTCCTTCCCCAGCCCTCTTGGAGCCCCTGCAGATCCTGCAAGGCCACAAGAAGGTCTCCTGGGAGCCTTCTCTTCTCCAGGTTGAACAATCCCAACTCTCTCAGCCTTTCCTCAGAGGAGAGGTGCTCCAGCCTCTGAGCATCCTCATGGCCCTGCTCTGGACACCTTCCAGCACCTCCAGATCTTTCTTGTTCTGCTGCTTCAGAACTGGATGCATGATACTATCTCTTGGTTTTCTGTGTGTGTACTAAACTGAGGCACTAAGTGCTTGAAACCTTCAGTAACAGAGAATATTCCTCTTGTGATCTTGAGGGAGTAGTCTACACTAAGAGAGTCAACAGGATGAACTTCATCATGGTCAGGCTTTGTGAACAAAGATCTGGGGAGGGCTCCATCCATGCTCTTCATAACTTAAAACTAACTAGGAGTGCTGGTGGCTAGGAGGATGCCCATGAGGCAGCAATGTGCCCTTGTGGCCAAGAGGCCAATGGCATCCTAGGATGCATGAAGAGGAGCGTGGCCAGCAGAGCCAGAGAGGTTCTTCTCCCCTCTCCTGTGCCCTGGGGAGGCCTCCCCTGGAATGCTGTGTCCAGTTGTGGGCCCCTCAGCTCCAGAAGGATAGGGAGCTGCTGGAGAGAGTCCAGCCCAGGGCCAGCAAGATCCTGAAAGGAGTGGAGCATGTGCCCTAGGAGGACAGGCTGAGAGAGCTGGGTCTCTGCAGCCTGGACAAGAGGAGACTGAGAGGAGACCTCAGCAATGCTTAGAAATATGGGAAGGGTGAGTGTGAGGAGGAGAGAGCCAGGCTCTGCTCCATGGCATCCAATGGTAGGACAAGAGGGAATGGGAGCAAGTTGGAGCACAGGAGGTTTAGTATTAAGCTGAGGAGGAACTTGTTTGCAGTTCAGGTGCCAGAGCACTGGCCCAGGCTGCCCAGGAGCCTGTGGAGTCTCCTTGTCTGGAGCCATTGCAGAGCTGCCTGGACACATTGCTGTGTGAGCTGCTCTAGGTGCTCCTGCTCTGGCAGGGGGGTTGCACTAGATGAGCTTTCTAGGGCCCTGCCAACCCCTGACATACTGGGATACTGTAACTAATAGAGGTTTTCATGAGGAATGAGGCAGGAGACACATGACCAATGAGCTTTTAAATCAGAAGCATGGCTAGCTGGGAAGATTTAGTGCTGTGAATCCTTGGAGGATCAGGGGCAAGCAAGCCTTCAGTAGCCCCAACACTATTTTTTCTCTCTTTTACTCTTGGCCATACACCAAGGGCTACCTGCAAAGCACAAGTCTCTAGCCAGAAATGCAAGGAAGTAGACAGAGAGATTAAAAAACAAATGAGCCTGAAAATGAGTTTTAAAAGAAATGTGTCTACTGGAAGCAGGAAGAATTAAATGAAGTCATCTGCCATTACCATTGATGTGTGGGTGTCAGCCAGCAGAAAACAAAACTGCTTTCACAGAAAGGGCTACCACAACAAAAGGTGAAGCTCTTCATGGAATGGAGGCCAAAGGAAATAGAGCAAGAACAGCTAAGAAAAGAGAACTTCAAACCTGAAAAAGTCCCTAGAAAAAGCATTCTTCTCCACTAGAGTGTTTCAAAATTAAAGCCAAAGGATGAAATGGCTAAGAAAAGTGCTGGAAAGAGCAACTAAAAGTATTCTGGAAAAGGACATTTAAAGAAGGCTTAATGAGGTGGACAAATGATTAGTGAATATCCAACACACTAGAGGAATTCTTCACTATCAGAGTTGTTGATGTTGCATTTGGAAGCTTCAATAGGGCTATTTTCAAACAGGCACTCCTGTTTTAGGAGTCACACACTGGATGGCAAGACAATCAAGAGAAACTTTATGGGAAGCTTTTATATTAATATTAATTAACAGTTAAATGCTGAGAGGAGGAATATTTGTGCTTTAGTCTTCCAGTGTTGTAATGAATGTGATATATTTATAGTTCACCTCTAACCTGTGACTGACAGATTAATCAAATCAATTGAATTGTTCTTATTAATTGCAAAGTGGGTTTGGATATGTCCTCTTGTCTAGCTTCTCAATTTCAGTACCTTTTCCTTCTGAAAAAGGAAAGACAAGTGGAAAAAATAATGAGGTCTCAAAAATGCTTGGCAAATCCAAGCAAATAGTGACCTTAAAAAACAATTATTGGTCAAGTAATTTGCTCCATATTATTTCTTTCTTCAAAATACAAGAAAGTGAGTTGAAGACATCTTGGTATCTTGAATGTAAATTGTTTTCTTGCCTTTCAAACCTGTTGGAAGCAGTGTTATTTTATAACAGATGATGTGGAAGGAAGCATCATCCCAAAGCAAAAGGAAAGCACATCTTTTCCACACTTCTGTTTCTACAAACTGCTGAATATTCATGTTGCAGTGTCAAACAGAGTTTAATCCTTTGCTGCTGTGGAGAGCTTGGATGAGTTTTGCCTTATGGCAACAGAAATAGTCACTTTTCCTTTGTCTTTTTGGCTAAGCCCCAGATTCCAAGTGAAATCAGGTCTGAAAATCCTATATGCAAAGTATTTAGCAGGACTGGGGTTCAGCTTTGTTCTATCAACATCTCACACCATCAAGCTTGACTAACCTTTAATCAGACTGCTTTCCACCAGTGTAGCTTTCCCACTTGTGTCCTCCTCCTCCTCCTCCTGATGCACCAAGGCAGTTCTCTATTCCCAACCATCAGCAGCTTGAGCTGAGCTCAGAGTCTTGGGGATGTCTACACAGAAACTCTGAAATTACACAGAAAAGCATTGGCTTTACATGGAAACTGTGACTCCAGACTGGGTGCTTTCAGAGTTGTGATGCCTAAAATCAACTTTTTTTTGTGTGTGTGTGTGTGTGTGTAGTGGGTTGGTTCTGTGAAGTTTAACCACCAATCTTCTCTTTGTCCAAGTCATCATGCACATTTTACCTCAATGCTTGAATTTGAGGGATGTACATCACAAAACATCATGACCACAAGAGACTCTAGGTGAAGAAAATGACCTTTAAAACATATATCCAGTCTTGCTTTTCTTTTTGGGGGGATATATGGAGTCATGCAAACACGATGAGGGAGGTGCATGTATCCCTTTTGGTTACTAGAGGTTTCTTTCTTATTAACTATGGTTATTGCATTGATCATTCCTTTAATGAGTTCTGCTACATATTACACCACAAACTCATATAAAGGCTAACATTTCAATTACATTTATCCAGTAATTGTATAATCCCTAAGGAGTTAGCTGATGGAAGACCACACTACCATCTCCAGAAAGCCTTTTCTAATCATTTTTCTCTTGGCTGAAGGCTTCTCTGATCATTAAAGTGGGGGAAAAAAGAAGACTTGGAAAAGTGCTTTGACCTGAAGTTCTTCCTCAGAAGCCATCTGTAAAGGGGAAGTTAATTAGTAATAGAGAGAATTAGCAGTTATGAGTGAAACTGGATGTTTTGTTTCACAGATTGCTATGAGGGGAAAAAAAAGGAGAAGCCTCATGGCCAAACACCACTGGTAAAGATTAGCACTGTCAGTGTTGATGTTCAGAAAGCTTGAGGAAGGCAAGATTGTTTCTCTCTTCTTTGCTCAACCATCTCACTGCCTGCTAGCTCTGCTTCAGGCAAGTAGAAAACACAATCAAAAGCCAAGATGTGGCCTTCAGGAGGAAATATATACACAAGACCAATACCAAACCCAAACCTACCTTGATGGAAATTATCTCTGCATCACCACTGATGCTGTAGCAAAAAGACTCAGCAGCAGACAGGAATCAGACTCAGGGGCTAGAGCCTGGATCTGGATTCAGAAAGTCTTGCATTGAGATGGAAAGCAGAACAGAGAGAGTCCTGCAACAGCAGAGCTGAGCTGCTGAGCTTCACCAGGAGAGATCCCAGTCCACCAGCCCGGATGGCTCAAGTGCTCAGCCTTTAAAGAGGCTGGAGACTCACACCTTTCCTTTGTTTTTTTTTGTATTAGGTGTTAAATAGCTTAATCATGCACCTGCCTTGCTTGGGTCACAGTATTGTTTTGGTTGCTTTTGTCTTAAAGAAAAGAAGGCCTCAGCAGCATCTAGAACAGTTCAGAGTAAAGGAGAAACAACATTTGTTTAAAGCACAGGAAAAGGTGGGAGTCAATATGAAAGCAACAGCTGTCACCATCCCTGCAAATGCTGTGAGAGATGTAGTGGCATAAACCAACCTGACCAAAAAACCCTCTGCTTTTGCAGACAGAAAGTCAAGCTGTTGTATGATTACAAATGACTCTGGTGAAGAGCAGTGCAATCAGTGCTGGATATGGCACTGCTCTTTTGGAGTACATTTAATATCAGTCACCCAGGCTAGCAGATACAGATCATAAACCTTTCACTGCAATCTTGCTTGGAGTGGCATTCTGCTGCCTTCAGAAGCTCAAGCCAAAACTCTAGATAGCTATGCTTACTTTGGCTGGGGATATTTAGCTGTAAAATGCTTAATTGCTGCATGCACCTTTGCACCAGGAAAAAAAACCAAACAAACAACCTCTTTGCATAGAATCGAGTGTGATGGTTTTGCTGCCCAAACACATTTCATTATCATCTCCAGACAGAAAAAAAAAAGCCCATTTATCTCCCAAGCTACACATGAAGAGAGTCACACAGCACTCTGCTCATGGGGAAGCCCAAACCAGGCTGAAGGAAGCTTGAGCTTCTAAGAGTTTGGAGAATATCTTAAGGACAAATCTTGAGACCTTTTTGCTCTCTACAACTCCCTGAAAAGAGGTTGGAGTGAGATGGGGCTAGGTCTCTTCTCCAGGGTTAACAGTGAGAGGATGAGAGGAAATGGATTCAAGTTGCACTAGGGGAGGTTTAGATTAGATATAAGGAGGAATTTCTTCACTGACAGGGTTTTTCAGTCTTGGTCCAGGTTGCCCAGGGAGGTGCTGGAGTCACCATCCCTGCAGGGCGTTAAGAAACATTGAGATGCTCATTTGTATCCCAAGGGAGCCTTCCTGCATGATCTATTGGCAAACCAACTTCTCTTGGACATCAAGGTACTTGTTAGAAGGGCACAGTGTCCTCCTAGTTAAGGCTCCTGACAAGGGTCTCTGATTTTAACAGTCTCCTCAACACACTGCTTCCAGCACATGCTCTCAAGCCTTCATTTTCCACACTCCAGTGGAGAGTGGAAAAGGAGAAGAGCTAGTTACAACATGCTTCAGAAAGGCCATGGGCAATAAAAAAGATCCTCATTTAGCCTCATTAACATCCAGGATGGGAGCACTCTGGAGAATTGTTTGCCTGCAGAACTCAGCAGGTGCTATAAACCACAGATGAACTCTTTGTGCCAAAGAAAGGGGGGGGGNGTCCTTCTCAACCAGGGGAGCCCAGCACTGAAGCCAATCCTCCAGCTCCACAGAGTTGAGCTGCTATGTTCTATATCAGTTCTGCACAGAAGAGGGTGCTAGGTGATAATTTGCAAAGCCTGCACACCTCAGAAGCAAGCAGGGTCTTATCTATAAAATACCAACAAAGATGAAACTAGAGCAAGTGATTGGTTACTCATTTGTCACTCCTAACTTTCCATATAAAAGTAGAAATGTACCATTCTCTTCTATCAATGATTCCTCCTGTGCAGCCAAGTTCTGATGGTTCATCAAGTAACCTAGCTCACCTGCTTGTGGAACTTGAACTTTCTGTGACTGTTAACCCTTGTCCTTCAACATCACTTTCTGCCCAGGCCTACAATATCACAATTAATTTGATTTTTCACTCTCAGCAGCCTGGGTTTCCCCCAAGGATTAAAAAGGAGGAGACTATGCAATAAAGTCATGATAGATTGTGTAGCAGATCAAAGAATCATTAAAGTTGGAAAAGACCTCTAAAACCATCAAGTCCAGCCATTAACCAAACACTACCAAATCCAACACTAAACCATGCCCCTCAGCACCACATCTACATGTCTTTTATATCCCTCCAGAGATGGTAACTCCACCACTTCCCTAGGCAGCCTGTTGTAATGCCTAACCTCTAATGCAGGGAAGGAATTGTTCCTAAAACCCAATTTGAACCTCCCCTGGCACAACTTGAGGACATTTCCTCTAGTTACCTAGGAGAAGAGACAAACCCCCATCTAGCTCCAAGCTCCTTGCAGGGAGTTGGAGAGAGTTTGGTCTCCCCTGAGCCTCCTCTTCTCCAGACTAACCAACCCCTGTTTCCTCAGCTGCTCCTCACCACACCTGTGCTCCAGACCCATCACCAGCTTCATTGTCCTTCATTACCATCCTTAGGGTTCAAAAAATGTCTTTAAAAAGTGATATTTACCTAACAGCAGAGANTCAAGGATATAACATTTCAACAACAGGAACAAAATGGTATTAGTTCCTGAGTTGTTCTCTGCCTAAAAGAGACAGGAAAAAATCTGACCAAATTAAGGGGTTTTGAGCAGGGTTCAAGCTGTTAACAGGTTGCTCCCTCACAAAGTACTTGTGTTGTCCCAAAGCTGGGTTCTTACACCCAGTGTGCAAAAACAGTTGACATAGAGAATCCCAGCATGTTTGGGGTTGGAAGGGATCTCTGGAGCTCATCTAGCCCAACCTCCCTGCCAGAGCAGGAGAAGCTAGAGCAGCTTGCACAGGATGTGTCCAGTTGGCTTTGGAATCTCCACTCCAGCAGCTCCCTGGGCAGCCTGGGCCAGTGCTCCAGCACCCTCCTCCTGTTCAGATGAACTTGCTGGGGGCTAGTTTGTGCCATTGCCTCTAGTGCTGTCCCTGGGCACCCCAGAACAAAGCCTGGCCCCAGCCTCCTGCCCCCCACCCTGTAAGGATTGCTCAGCATTGCTCAGCTCTCCCTCAGGCTGCTCTGCTCCAGCCTAAGCAGCCCCAGCTCTCTCAGCCTGTGGCCAGCACACAGCTGCTCCAGTGCCCTCAGCATTGCAGTGTCCCTGCTCTGTTCCCTCTCCAGCAGTTCCCTGTCCTTCTCAACCAGGGGAGCCCAGCACTGAAGCCAATCCTCCAACTCCACAGAGTTGAGCTGCTATGTTCTATATCAGTTCTGCACAGAAGAGGGTGCTAGGTGATAATTTGCAAAGCCTGCACACCTCAGAAGCAAGCAGGGTCTTATCTATAAAATACCAACAAAGATGAAACTAGAGCAAGTGATTGGTTACTCATTTGTCACTCCTAACTTTCCATATAAAAGTAGAAATGTACCATTCTCTTCTATCAATGATTCCTCCTGTGCAGCCAAGTTCTGATGGTTCATCAAGTAACCTAGCTCACCTGCTTGTGGAACTTGAACTTTCTGTGACTGTTAACCCTTGTCCTTCAACATCACTTTCTGCCCAGGCCTACAATATCACAATTAATTTGATTTTTCACTCTCAGCAGCCTGGGTTTCCCCCAAGGATTAAAAAGGAGGAGACTATGCAATAAAGTCATGATAGATTGTGTAGCAGATCAAAGAATCATTAAAGTTGGAAAAGACCTCTAAAATCATCAAGTCCAGCCATTAACCAAACACTACCAAATCCAACACTAAACCATGCCCCTCAGCACCACATCTACATGTCTTTTATATCCCTCCAGAGATGGTAACTCCACCACTTCCCTAGGCAGCCTGTTGTAATGCCTAACCTCTAATGCAGGGAAGGAATTGTTCCTAAAACCCAATTTGAACCTCCCCTGGCACAACTTGAGGACATTTCCTCTAGTTACCTAGGAGAAGAGACAAACCCCCATCTAGCTCCAAGCTCCTTGCAGGGAGTTGGAGAGAGTTTGGTCTCCCCTGAGCCTCCTCTTCTCCAGACTAACCAACCCCTGTTTCCTCAGCTGCTCCTCACCACACCTGTGCTCCAGACCCATCACCAGCTTCATTGTCCTTCATTACCATCCTTAGGGTTCAAAAAATGTCTTTAAAAAGTGATATTTACCTAACAGCAGAGACAGAATTAATTAGTCCTTGCTCAGAAACTGGTGGCACAAGCAGGTTCCACTTGTAGCCCAACAGGCAGTTTAGCTTTGTCTTGGGAGGTCCTGGCTGAGGTGGTTCCAGTAAGAGTTGCAGGCTCTCCTCTGACCAAGGCTGCTCCTTCTGATCCATCCATTTCTCTGTTGTCCTGCTTTGAGTTAGAGCAGAGCTAATTCTGCTCAGTGCTTTCCCTTCCCAGCTCAGTCTCTTCTCAGGGATGCTCTGGCAGCTGCCAGCATCCTCTGCCAGAGTCTCTGCTGCTAGCAGGGACAACACTGCCTGGGGAGAGTGAGCACCAAGGCTTGGGCAAGGCAAGGGCACTGCTCCAGCTTGTGGGGTGCAGGAAGGCAGAGGTGGCACTTGCAGGGAGGAGGGGACACGAGAGGTGATCCTAAACTGACTAATGAAGGATTCCATTCCATATAAGTCATATTCACTATAAATCTCTGGGCTCATGAGGCTCAAGCTCTCTTCTTTCCTGGCCAGTGTCTGAGGAGGACTCTATCTATTCTGCCTTCAATCCTGATGCATGAGTTCCTGAATTCAGCTCCTGAATCTGATTATCATTTGCTACTGAGTCTCATCTGGGACTTCTGCCACAGCATCAGTGGTGACAGTGATGTAATTGCCATCAGGGGGTTGGGTTTGATATTGGGTTTGTATCTATTTGTATATATTTCATTTTATTGTTATTATTTTCATTAAAGTACTTTTAGTTTCCTCAGTCTCTCTCCCTTACTCCCTTTCTCTTGCCCTTTGGGAAGGCAGAGAGGTTAGCAGAGAGCATCTATCCCTCATTTAGTGGCCAGCCCAGCCCTGACCCTTGACACCAGTCTGTTTGAAACCAGCAGCAGAACAAATTTCACTGTTGTAGCCAGGACTAGGCAGAAAGAAAATGATTAGATTGGATGATTTAATGTAGTGAAAAGTTAAAATCTGATCATTAAACAGGCTGAGGCTTAATAGTTTTGGGGGAGTAGCAAAGAAGAGGATAAAAGGGATCCAACCAACAGGATGACCTTTAAAGAAGAGCTGTTGGGCTTGCTTGTCAAGATTTCAGGAGGGCTTTAAGGAGGTAATAAAGCACTGCCACTTCCCACAGCTCAGGTGAATTTGCTGCTGCTGTTTGACACAAAAGAAGTTGCATTCTGTTATCAATTAAAAAAATATGCAAGAGTCCACTGCCAAAACTCCTTTTGCTTGCTGTAGAAAGGCAGAGCCCCAAGCTTTTTGTTCTTAATCCAGTGGCTTTCATGTACTCATCCTCTGCTCACAGGACTCATTTAAGCATTTTTTTTTTGGTTGAATGAGATCTTTTTCTTTCCCCAAATCCTGTCCCAGAATAGTACAGAGGATGTCTCAAATGACTTGAAAATGAAGCTTTGCTACCAAAGGGGTTTTTATGTCAATAGGTAACCAAAGCTGTCAGTCTCTTTTCCCAGACATTTTTCTCCTGCTCTGTGGGTGTGTGTACAAGCAAAAGAGAACACAAGAGGATATTGAGCACCTTTGAGTGGCCTGAGACAAACAATATTGTATCAAACAGCACAGGCTTACACCTTCAGCTGTTAGTATTACTAATCAAAAAGGGCATTTAAAAACCTTTTCTAGTTCAAATGCAAAATACCAGAGGGCACAAAGCCTTCCCAGCTCCATCTCTTCCCTCTCTTCTCCCTGCTAAATACACAAAGGGAGGAAAGAGCTTGCTCCCCAGAGCCTCAGAGCAGAGAACAGGGGTTTAATCTTTAATGTATATAGTGTTAGCATTCCATATATATTTGCAGATATTTCTTTATCTTAAGGCCTCTTTATTTTTGAGGGCTTAGTCTTTTGTGCAGGGAAAGGTAGGAATCGTTCCCTGTATTTTGCAACCTGGCAAATGAAAGAGTGGGTTTTTTTTTGTCCACATAACTTCCAAAAATGGCCAGAAACTGGTGAGGTCCTTCCAGTTGTCACCTTTCCATACATCCTGCCTCTTCCCCTTGGTTGGCAGCAGCACTGCCCAGCCACTGCAGCCATGCATCACAGAGCTCAGCTGCAGAAAGGAGCCCTGGGCTCTCTCTCAGGCTGGGCAATGAGACACAGTTAGTAGCCACCTGTGAAAATCCTGCTTTTCATGGCAGCAGAAGGCAAGTGGGAAAGGAAAAGAGAAGAGGACCCCGTGGTTTGATGGAGAGTCCAATGCCTTAACCCCAAGGGTTGCTCTTCTCCTCAGCTACTCACCCACCAAGCATTGAAGATCTGGGGAGAAAAAGAAGTGTCTCTCTGAAGATGTAAATGATTCAGAGCTCTTTTCTCTATCACATCTCCATCTCACCTTGGCAAAGGAAAGTGGTTGTTTGTTGCAAGGCTAGGAAATGCTGCTTGTTGTGAAATCACCACTTCAGCAGAAGCTGCAAAGTCTTCTCATTTATCCTAATGGGATATTAACTGGAGATTTAATTACAAGGGAGAGCTAATCATCTGCAGGTTTGCCAAACTGCAGATGGAATCTACTCAAGAGCCTGAAAGCTGAATGCTGGAGCTGATGTCAACAGAAGTGCAGGGAAAAACCTGGATTGAAACTAAATGAAAAGAAAGACATTTCACAGAATCCCAGTATGTCAGGGGTTGGCAGGGCCCTAGAAAGCTCATCTAGTGCAACCCCCCTGCCAGAGCAGGAGCACCTAGACCAGCTCACACAGCAATGTGTCCAGGCAGCTCTGCAATGGCTCCAGACAAGGAGACTCCACAGGCTCCTGGGCAGCCTGGGCCAGTGCTCTGGCACCTGAACTGCAAACAAGTTCCTCCTCAGCTTAATACTAAACCTCCTGTGCTCCAACTTGCTCCCATT
>VWZO01003620.1:0-20828 GCA_013396975.1 Bucco capensis
TTCTGTGATTCTGTGATTCTGTGATAAAGAATATGTTTACAAACTGGTCCTGTCTAAATTCTATGGGTGCTTCAACACTTGACTTAAACAAGAACTTAAGAGGCATTACTTTTCATCTTTTCCATTGTCCAGTCAGTTAGGCACAGTCTGAAAATCACTTGGGGNCCAGTCAGTCCATTTTCTTTGGATATATTGGACCTTTGTAGGCAGAAAATGGGAAATCCTAGTGGAAGCCTAACAGAGGCTGGCTTAGTACATATTCTGTTTTAATAATTGCTCAACAAGCGAACTACAATTACCGCAACTCAGGGAGTTAATAATAAAAAGACCTGCCATCAAACTAAGTGAGTCAATTCCCATATATCTACACTTTTTATATGCCTGTGTAAGTGGAGGGAGAGGAACAGGGAGCATTCACATCAAATGATGAACACCAGCCCCTGGGGGTTCTTGGATAATTCTGGGGAACTTCACTATCATTATTATGATTCTTTAATATTAAAACCACGTAGAAAAAAAAAAAAAAGCAGCATCAGGTGATTATTGCTATGTACATAGAGAACTTTGAGTATTTAATGTAAAATATACCCTCATGTCAAACCAATAATCACCCTTTCAAAATGATGCCTTAGAGAGTCATATATATGGAGTGTTGAATATAAATCTTTTGATTCCCTGTCGTAATGTGCAAAGTGTCACCTCTCACATGAAGGCTACTGCTGCAGGGCTTTGTGGCAGCTGAAAAGCACATGTTGTACTTCCCCCGCCATCTCTTTCCCCTCTTCTTATGGTTTCTCAAAGTCCCTCTTGATAAATGTTTCAGAAAAATATTTTATGAGGTGCTTACATACAAAAATATATCTTTCAAGGCCATGTACACAATGAGACCTTAAACACTAACCACACACAGGAAACACTGTTCGTTTGGCCCAGCATGTAGATGGGAGGAAATCAAAACCCATCAGTGCTTACTCAGAGCCAAGGTGGAACCTATTAGCAGTTTGTTGTGACTTGATGTTATTCACCTGCTGCAGGAGAGAAGAAAAGCCCCTCACAGAAGAAGATATCCTTATGTTTAAATAGCTGTTAGTGCCTCAAGAGATAGAGCTTGGAAATACTAGCATCGTGTGATCAATCAAAGATGTGGGATGGCTTCCATATAAAGAAAAACTAAATACACTTAGACTTCTTGGTGGAAAGGAGGGAATACTGAAGGAAAGAGGTGGCCCAAATCTGATAACAGATATGTTGAATGGTTTGGAGAAATGATTCACAAAAAGCAGAAGAAGGTTGCATTTTGGGGAAATGCTATCAGACCGTCATGGTCACCAAAAATAAATCTCAAATCTCACAGCTGACACATTTGCCTGTGCAGTGCTTCTTAATAACTTGAAGAGGCATAAGAATGACCTATACAGAAAAATTTTACTTTTGAATTCCTGGGATGTGTTTCTGCTGTATTTAAAATTTTCAAAGTATCATGGCCATTAGAGTCCCATCTCAGGAGTAGCTCATTACAGCTTCTTCTTTTTATGAACTATCTTCCATTATTTTCATTGTATTTGCCATATCACCATATCACACTGGAAGGTAAACAACTTGTGTTTGTCTGAGAGAAATAGTGTATTTACTATTACAGCTCTTGAGCTGAGAAGAAAATTTCAAGATATGCTGTTTCCAAGGGTTATTTGATGTCAAGGTAAACCGACAACATGTACCCTTCATTCTCCCTTTTCAATTCATATTCTCTTCAGTCCTAAAGTTTTGTTTTCTGTAGTTAAAATATTACATTTTCCCTCACATTATACCAGAATCCATGTGCCAAAACTGAATAACAGAATTTTAAAATGTGGCACAGCTACAGCTTGACTCAATGCAGCAGTTCAGTTCATCATTTTAGGTCAAATTATTTCAGCTACATAAAACAAGGAAACATCAGCAGATAAGGAAGCAGATGTAATATCTCTTCCTGTTCAAGAAAATATTGTCAGCATGTCATATTCCTAAATACAGCTGATTCCACACAGCCACTGTCCATTGCACTGAGATAACAGAAGCTGCACATTGCTGGGACAGTGTTGCTTAACTTGTTTCAGTTGTTCTTTACTTCAAAACAAATAAAGCAACAATACCAAGGCAAACAGCACACAAAGGACAGATGGAAACAGGTCTGCCAAGGTGCTATTCCCGCTTGCACTATTCATAAGATCTTCACACTCTTGGATCAGAAAGATATTCAATCTCAGGCGAGGAGGTACGAGCAAGGTTTAGGATCTGACGTGCTGTAGATGCTAGAGTTTGACTTTCTTATTTATAAGAAGTCGGTGGTGAGTTTGTTTTTTGCAGATCATAGAGGAAGAGTAGTAAAAGATGTTAGATATACTTTGAAATATTTGTACTTTGCGCTTTGTTCGTTAGCTTGTAGTAATCAGGAGCCACTTCTCTATTGAATTTGTAACTTATTTAGAGTCTTTCTGTGGGATTCAAGCTTTTTATGTTAGCTAGAATGCAGGAATAAAGAACTTCGTTTCACACTTTCCTCAAACATTTCCCAGTACCCACCTGTGTTTCATGATAGAAACTGATTTGTACCTTTACCTGGGGTGAGCTATACTAGCTGGAGTAACAGATGACAGAAGCCCATTTTCTCCACTTGCACAATGGTAGCACTTCATGTGTGCCATCACAGGGGTATTGGGTTGGTGCAGTAAATGGCTGCTCCTTGCCCACCTTCTCCAGTCATACCTACCTTCTGTAAAGGACCATGTCAGACTTGCTGCATTTGTCTTTTTTCCTGTCAGACAGAAAAAATGTGGCGTGGAGCAGACAAGGAGTTAGGCAACAGAATTAAGCCTCTCTCTTGCTCTTCTCAATCCTTTCTTCATGTGCTTCTCTCTAAGGTGTAGCGGCACCTTGCACGACAGAAGCTTCCCTACCACATCCTATATTATATCTCAGAAAAAACAGGACACATTCTTTCAGTTGTCCCATGAACTAATATCCCATATGCCTTTCACTACTAAAATCAAGACTTGCAGTTTACCTTCAGGGTGATTCTGTGCCTTGTTATAGGAATTAACTGCATGATTTCAAAGCTCTTCTGAGTTCTAGCATCTTTATATGGAGGATGCCCTGGATTTCTTTCTTTTCCTTTGCTTGTAGAGATATATATCATAAGGCTTAATATTAGATTAAATTGCAAGTCTTAATTTTTATTTTTTTTTTTTGTGCTAATAGAGAAAACCTAGGATCACCCAAGTAAAATCAGAGCAGACAGCATCCTGCTTCTGGCAATCCTCCAGCTTCAAAAGAAAGTGAAAAACAACAGAAAATGTTGTCATGCATCTACTCTTCATTAACACCATCAGTGACAGAAAGCTACTTTCCTGTCCCTCTGCATCTGCCCAGACATCTGGCTTTCAGTCATTTCTGTTACTTGTAAGACCGCGGAGCTACATTTGTAGTATAACAAGTGCTTTTTTATGTTTTCCAAATGTGCATAACTCTGTAAATAAACACAGGGTAACTCCTTTACTAGTCATCTTTTCACACTAGTCTATTGTACAAATGTTTAAATACAGCATGGCAACCCTTGCTGATAAATTCATTGAAGAAATATCACCTGTAGAAAATGACTAATGCTTGCTTCATGTGTTCCTGCCCTACATTCTGCAGTACATTTGCAGGGGAGATCATATCATATGGATTAAGTTAGTAACACTCATTCTCACATTTTCAGGGAGTGCTTCCTCTTAAATCGTATCTCTTTGGACCCTGACAGGCTTTCACACCTAGTCTTATTTCATGATGGAACTTTCCAGGGACACATTAGTCATGCTTCACAAATCAGCATACTTGCTAGTGAATGAAACACCATAGGCTAGCATTACTTAAATATTTGAAGGAAAAGGGAGTATTTTACATTTCTGTTGCTGGTGAGCTAAAGGGTCTATCTCCTTGAGGCTTCTACCATGTGTTTTGTTCTTAAAGCAAGTATCTTAATAAGGCAGTCACAGAAGATTTTGATTAGTGTAAGGTTCCCATGATACCTTTATCTCATAGTATCTTTCTTCTGCATTTATCTGCAGGCCTTTTTTCCTCCCCTAACAGGCACTAATAAGTGATCTTATTAGGGTTTGATTCACCAGAAATGTATCTCCTCTCTCCAGTTTATTATGTTAACATCTAATATAGAAAAAATATATAACCAACAAGTGTCTCTCCTGCATAGTCTAACTCACCTGACATCACAGATCAGGCAAATATAGCTTTATCTAAACAATATAAAGTAAACTAGTCCTCTGAGAAAAAAAAAAAAGGCTTTTGTGAGTCAAAGTATGAAGTTTTTAATCTGGAAATGAACTTTGAAATAAACTGTGAAAACGGTAGAATATTAAATGCAGAAGGCTCAGACACAATAGAGTCTTCTGCAAAAGGACATGACAACTTACTTCGCCTCAGATGGGTTACTCCATCCCAGTGGCCTTATGATGTTCAAAGCACTTTTGAGTCTTTCAGCTCCAATCTGGATGGGCCTTCAAAGGGCTGAGTTGCGAGAAAGTGTCATCCAGCCCAACTGCTGGCTTTACAACCCAGGTGGAATAAACCCAGGCAACACCTATCAGCAGGTATTCAAAGTAACGTTCTCAGGTAATAACCCAGAAGAGTATGAGACAAAAGAAAGGCTGAACCAAGTCTTATCAGCTCCAGGAACACTAAAATTAGTAATGCTGCAAGCAAATTTGGCCAGGAGTCCATTTATTGCAGGTCATTTTGTTTTCCAGCCTTTTCCACAAGACCTGGCTCCTGAAGGCTGCAGAGATAGCACAGGTCAATGTTGTTCTAAGAAGGATGAGCATGGATTTTGTGCAGTCTGAATCATTTATTGGAAACAGTTAAGAGTGTCCCACCTTGAGGTCGCATATCATGACGTAAGGGAATGCCATATGACATTAACACAACAGGAGAACTCAGGCTGATTTGGGCTAGTTCTGGCAGTTTCTTCTATAGTTTCCAAGATGACTGTGGAGAAAGTAAAGGTTTTTTTCTGAAGAGTACAGTCTGTATTTCTTAGCTTGACAAGGTATGTCAGCTGGCCGGTGTTGATACAAACTTCCTACACGAGGGCACAAGGTCTTTTAAGCTCCGTCTGTTCTTGGAGGAGAAAGATAAATACCTCAAGAGGGCAGTAAATCTCATCTGAAGACAGGCAACCTCTGGAGCTACTTATCTACTAACCACGAAGGCAAGAGTGAATTACTGACTTACAACAGATAGTTTTATTTCAGACAGCTAAATATTAAATGAATTTGGCCCATGTCCCATTGTACAACAGTGTAACACAAAAGGGGCAAAAGACTGTTTCCATGTAAATGTCCACACCCCGGCGTCTGCACTCAGGCAAGGACAACCTGAGGGCAGGCAACAATTTGGCCATCAAAGGAAACCGGTTCTCATCGTTTTCTTGTGTAATTATCCTGTCGCTGAAAACAGGTACAGAAAATCTGCAAAAACAAAGAGCTAGATCTCTGGTATGAACAGCTATATAAGTTGCCTGACCGTAAAAAAGCCTCACATAGATGAATTTTAGCAAATTAAATTCTCTCCTTTTGTGTGACAGAAGGAACAAGTACATTCCTTGCACTGGCTAAATAACAAGACCCTTCAAATTTATGAGCCTCTTCAATTTTAGTCTTATCCATTTAAACAGAAGAGCTCATATGCCCAAAACAAAGCCTGTAAGTTAGGAAGCCTGTCATCACCATGGTCCTGAGGGTGTTAAACTGGGAAAATAGAAGAGACATACAGTTAACCAGCTTAGTAAAACAAATGACAAACAAGAGAGAAGAAATCGGTGTCACTTCATCCATGCCTGGGTGTTGCAGGAATAGTTCTGGGCTGCTTGTTGTGTAAACTGCATGGCCATTGTGAACTAACTTACAGCACAGCTTTCTGTCTACCCTTAAACATGTTCTCTGTCACCATAACAAAAGCCACAGCTGTAAACAGTTTATGGCACAATTGCTTGATCAACAGTCATCGGAATAAAAGATGAGCCTGCCTTTGTTGCCTCAACAGCCCTCACCTCTGCTACAAAAATGCTTTTTAACTAACTGCAGACGGGCTTCTTCACAAGTGTTTCTAATTCAGCTAAACATCTTGACAGGAAATGTCATAAATTACGTGTATGGGACTGTCAGTAGAATTTTCAACAGACGTAACATGAGTTCATATTGAAATAAAATGAGAACCTTGGACAAATATCTGAGCCTATAAATGTTCAACTTCACCTACAATCCCACTCACAAAGACATTTGGGAAATCTTTGATGATCCCAACTAAAAAGTGATTGGTAAGAGAGGGAGACATAGGCTGTAATTTCCTTACATCTTGGACTGTAATCTTTCGACTTTTTCCACAAGTGATTCCACTTATATATTTCAGAAGTGATAAAATGTATCGCAAATGAGCTATTGTGTCCATTTCCTCAATACTGATCTCAGGCTGTGAAAAAAATTCTCTTTGCACTTTGATATTTATTTCCAGGTGTATTTATTTCTCTTGTAGGCATTTGAGATCTGTGTGCTGAAAAGATGCATGCATGTACTTAATGTTATATATGTGAGTACCACCACTGATCTCAGCGGGACTATCCTTTGTCTGAAGTCAGTGAGACTACTCATGTCTAAAATTGGGCAAGTAAATGAAACCCTTTCAGGATCAGATTTAATGCAAACATTTTTCCCTCAACAGTGGTTAAAAAAAAAATCCATTTCAGAACCAGTATTTTCTTTTTTTGACACTTTTGTTATTAATAAAGCTATCTCAGTTCAGAGACTAATTCTGTTCTATTTTTCCTGCAGTTATAAAATTCCATATTGGAACGTATTTTTCCTGCAGTTATAAAACTCCATATTGGAATGTTTGTAAAACTGTAATCATCTTGTTTTCACTACAAACTTTGCTAACTTTGAAGAATTGCATGCTACCATGCAGCTGCATTTTAGAGGTGTTGATTGGTTTCCTGAGTGGTTAAGTATATCTACTGCATGTGGTTCTATTCTATTTTATGGGATTCATACTACACACCACTCACTTTTATGTCTTCGGTTCTTCATTAAGAAGTGTGATTAACATCCATCATTGTCAAATTTGCATTGAAATAGGAGCCATTGCTTTGAAGCATCACAGAGTAAAAGTCCGTGTTCTGGAACTGATGTGATTCTACACACACCACTCATCCTAACATGGTTTCAGGTTAAGGCCAGTTGCTGCGTATCTATAACTCAGAGTGTATCCACCCTTTTGACCTCTCTGCAGTGCTCCTTCAAATTTTCACTCCCCTGCTCCATCTTGTTGGTCAGTTAAGCACGCTCAAATATTGCTTTTCCTTCTCAGACCATATAAAAAGCAACAAATATAAAAATGAGGCAACACACTTCAGTTAAAACTGTTGCTTATATTAATCAGAAGGAACAAGATTCAGGAAGAAAGAGGTCATAAAAAAACAATAATCTGTACTCATGTCCATCTTGAACTAAGATGGGGTACCCAAGGAACAGCCTGCTTTCTTTAGACTTCTAAGTGTGAGAAGCAGTTCTGCAGTTGTCCTATGGATGGAATGAGATGTTTTTACCATCTGTTGTCCTTTCCATGTGCTGTTCTCATAAATCCACATTTGGTGATAGTCAAAGAAACAGGATTTCCTCAAATAATACCTTCTATATTACCATTTACACCACATAAGTGTTTAACCCAAATTACTAATTACCCATATTACTAAGTAAGGGGTTTTTTTTTCTATCAGCAACTAACAGTTAATTACAAATATTCAATCAGCAATCATTCCAGTAACCCAAACACAAGTCAATATTGCACTGTACTGCACCCAGTTCTGGAGCACCTATTACAAGAAAGATATGGACGTGCTGGACCCTGTCCAGAGAAAGGCCATGAGGATGATCAGAGGGCTGGAGCACCTCTCCTATGAAGACAGGTTGAAAGAGTTGCTGTTATTCAGCCTTGAGAAGACTCCGAGCAGATCTTATTATGGCCTTCCACTGTCTGAAGGGGGCCTACAAGAAACCTGGTGAGGGATTTTTTAGGTTGTTGGGTAGTGATAGGACTAGCGGGAATGGATACAAACTAGAGGAGGGTAGATTTAGATTAGATGTTAGGAGGAAGTACTTCACCATGAGGGTGGTGAGACACAGGAACAGGTTGCCCAGAGAGGTGGTGGAAGCCCCATCCCTGGATGTTTTTAAGGCCAGGCTGAATGGGGCTCTGAGCAACCAGATCTAGTGGTAGGTGTCCCTGCCCATGGTATGGGGATTGGAACTAGATGATCTTCAAGGTCCCTTCCAATCCTGACAATTCTGTAATTCTGTGATTATCAAAGTAAGCAATATAGTCCAAATACATTTATATGTATTGTTCTGTGGTTTCTAATATTAAGTCTAAATTCCTATACGTGTTTTCCAGCCAAAAGAGTTTCCATTCCTTGTGTTCTCAGAGAAAATGTTACCAACTGCATAATAAAATTATGAGAGTATTCTTCAGGAGTGACTGAAATTGAATGCCCTAAAACAATAGATAGATTGCATTAGAGCCATTGTGAAATGGATGAATCAGATACCAGCCATAGAAATGTTTTCATTTCACAAGAAAAAAGTCTGGCTAGCATTTTCTTGTCAATATGGAAATATTCAGTCTGAAGTGATACCTTCAAAGCTGTGACTGTTTCCTGGAAAATGACATTCAGACATATACCACATTATTTCCTATATTGGGCTCATTAAAAAAAAAAAAAATTTGTGAACTATTGTCTAATATACTATTATTTCCAGTTTTGTCCTTCCAAATAATTAAATAAGCAAGCAGCATTAGGCAGAAACAAAATACATTAAAGACAGTTGAATCTGTAGAAACAACTCAAGGAACATTTTCAGACTGTTTCCTGAGGAAATACAGAAAGGACATGGATCTGATGGAGCAGGTCCAGAGGAGGGCCACGAAAATGATCAGGGGGCTGGATCACCTCTCCTATGAGGACAGGCTGAGGGAGCTGGGATTGTTCAGCCTGGAGAAGAGAAGACTTCAGGGGGACCTAGTAGTGACTTTCCAGTACTTAAAGGGAACTTCCAAGAAGACTGGAGAGGGCCTGTTTGCAAAGGCCTGCAGTGAAAGGACAAGGGGCAATGGTTTTAAATTGGAGAGGAGTAGATTTAATCTGGACATTAGGAAGAAGTTCCTCACTATGAGGGTGGTGGAACACTGGAACAGGTTGCCCAGCGAGGTGGTTGAGGCCCCATCCCTGGAGGCATTCAAGGTGAGGCTTGACAGGGCTCTGGGCAAGCTGATCTAGTTGGGGATGTCCCTTCCCAGTGCAGGGGGGTTGGACTAGATGACCTCCAGAGGTCCCTTCCAACCCTAACCATTCTATGATTCTATGAAATGTATGTGCATCGGTTCATCTGCCTGCTTGTACATCTAGGTCCTGATACTCTGTCATTTCTTTTCCATTTTAACCAATTGGTAGAGGACATAGAGCAAAATACTTTCATTTTTGGGAATAGAGGGGAGAAAGCAAAGAGACAGAGGCTACATGCTGCACTCAACCCTGATTTGTCCTTAGGGAGTCCATGGGGATGAATCATGAACATCCTAAAGAGAGAAAAAGCCATGGTCAGTGCTCACATCTCAGAAAGCATTAGACAAATCAGCTTTGAGGTATAAATTTACAAGAGCCCAGTCATTTTTTTGCTGTTCCTCTTGGGAGCAGTTATTGATCCGCCCATTCATTATCATCAGGAGTGATGATCACCAGCATTAAGTTCACTGCAACACATATAGAGGCATATACAAAGTGACTAACTCACCAGTTAGTAGTTACACTTGTACAAAGACAGTATTTAAGCGTTGCTATGATGATAGTGACAAGAATATTCATAATAGTACTTCAGAATTGCATATTTGTTTTCCACCACAGATTGCAAAAAGGATTCAGAAAATGCATGAACTTTCTAACTTCTCTTTCACAGATGAGGTAAATGGGGCAATGGGTGCCAGTAATGTACAGAGGGGAAAAGAGAACTCAGAATCTTCTGGCTCTGGCACTACCTTCTAACTATTTGGTTATGTCACCAAAGACAATAGGTTTTAGGGCAGCAGTTAGTAAGTACCATCACTTCAGAACCCACACCAGGAAACAGAGACCCAATTAGTTTTACTGATATCACTCAGTATCAAAGCAAATAATAGGAGTGGAAATGCTCACCTCTGCCTCATTTTCTAAACATTTGGCCATGCTCCTTTCTTGTTACCCACATTCTCAGCTTTATGAATCCACTGAATGGAGAATTGCCAAATCACCTTATAGATTAAGCAATTCCAGGGTCATATTACAGTATGCGTTGTGGTTCAGAAAACAGTTTCAAATACTGTTTAAAGTTACAATAAGTCTTCAGAACTTGTTTTTGTATTTGATTGTTGCCTTTTATCTCTTGCTAGTGCAGACAGAGACATGATTCCATTAATCTGCAAATGATTTGTGTAATGGCAACATTTCCAGCTGCATGTAACATTTACACCTAAATTAGCTCATGAGTCAACATACCTAGTTGGGTTATTACATGTATTGCATCAATTACCCACAATGAAATACAGCTGCATTGTCTGTTGCGCCATTTTAAAACATCCACTTAATGAGCCTTAGAGCTCTAAATGATCAGGATCATTTGGTGAGAACAACAAAAAAAAAAGAAAACATAAACTCGTCCTATATTATCCAGCTGAATATATATATTTATTTTATTTTAGTAGAACCTAATCATGTATTTACCATCAACATGGGCAGTACTTTCAGTTTATTTGCTAAATAGGAGTTGGACACAGGAAGCATGTCAGGGTCATAGTCAAAGGCTTTCACTTGCAAAACAAGGTCACTCAGGTCTTAGTGATAGACACTTGAGTCTATCACAAAAAGCTTCTTTTATCAAGAATTTCAAAATCAGACTGGCATTTTGGTGGATCCTCCTTAATCTTTTTCACATTCTCTTTTGCTGAAAGAGACAACATATTTATGGCCTGGCAGTTTCCTCTGTTTCTGGGAAGAGAGGGAGAAGGGGAATTAGAGGGAAAGCACAGGATTGGGGTCTGGGAAGTTGTGTCCCTATTTTCAGAAGTTGAAATAATCTCAGAAGAGCTCCAAAATTGCCTGTATACTTTTTTTTTTTTTTTTGATGTGCAACATGTCAAACACCTGTTTTCACTTGCATCTTCAGATCAGAAGATCCACATACTTTGGCTCTGCTTGCCTGGCCAGAGTATATAAAACGTCCTGTGCATATGGCTGTCATTTTGGCTTTCTTTGCAAATGATTTCTATTCCATGTGTAGGTGAGAGGCTTGTCTGAGGCCTGCTTACATCATACATATGGAACTTGATCCCCACTGTAGGAAATGCATACAAAGGGCATTTGTTTAAACTTTCGGTCTGCAGGGGTCATTCTTATTGTAAATGGATTTTCACTCATATACAAGATTAGTTTAAGTCCTCACTGGAGACCCCAGCTTTGCAGAAAGCATGGCACATGAAAGCAAGATGACTTCTCATTCAAGCTTGTCCCCTTGCAACTTCCAGCCGCTGGCACATCAGCCAGCAGCTTTTACACAACTACCTATCACAGCTGCAGCAATGAGGGCTTGGGAAATGCTGCATTACAAGAAACTGTTGTACACAATTTCCTGGGAAATAACTGAAAGTAGAAGGCAGATCACCAGAAGGATATTGACCCTTCCACTCACAGAAGGGTGTCCTTATTGACCCTCATTTTGTAAATCCTAATGTCAAATCCAGGGAGGAAGAAATGCTGTTGAGTTAAAACCTGAGCACCATTTCAAACACCCACATTTGTGAGAGTTTAGATGCCAATGCTTGACTGAGTTCATCACTACAGTATAGCCTGGGAATGGAGGTCAGTCAAATGAAGGAGGTTGGCGAGAAAGAAGGAGAAAAAAGCTTTAAAAGAAATAATTGAACTAAAGTTTAAACAGGATGTTTGTTCATGGAATGTCACAAGAAACAATATACTTGCCTAAAGAAGCAGCATGGCACTCCTCTTCCCTCAAAGAAGTACACAAGATGGAAGAGTGACAAAATAAGATGTGGGAGCCTCAGTCAGACAGTCTGGCTGGCCATAGACTCTCAATGGCTGCCCAGCACCATTTGGCATCACCCCAGGACCTATAGTCTGTAGGAGGGAAAGACTGCTGCCGTGGTCCCGAGACTGTGCCTAGAGGAGGCCATGCCATGCACTTAAGCTTTCTCATGGATCTCAGAGACTTCAGTGCTCATGCTGCAAAGTAGATGCCTCCAAAGGAGACATCTCCATGCTGCTATCAGCAGCCACTGTGGCAAGTGTGTCCACCCATCAAGTAGCTGAACTGGCTTCTCATAAAAAGCGTTTTTTTTAACTAACCACAAGTTGATGGGGCCAGTGAGAAGAATGTGGAAAAAAAACAGACCAGGAGGCAGAAGTACAAGAAAAGTTAGGTGTCAAGCAGAGGACGCCAGCTCAGCAGCTTTATCTGTGAGACATGTGGCCTCCCACCACCTGCCCCAAGCTCCTGGTCTGCCTTGCAGGGGTGCCCAGACCTCTGCTGATACCCCAGAGCCACAGTAGTGCACTCAGCCTCCCTCCGGCCACCTGCAGAGCCCAGAAAGGGGAAGCCATGTCACAAAGCACAGAGCTGGCCGTTTGCACATGGAGGAGTGGAAAAACGTTGCTCTCCCAGGCACTTGGGTGAAGTTTTGGTTTATAATATCAAAACATCCTTGACGCTTACATTCCTCTGGACAAAGGCTTTCACACTTGAGACCCCCAGTGTTTTCCTTCCCATTATCATGATTACAGAGCATGTAATCTCTCTTCTGGTTTTTTTGGCTTTATTTNTAATTCTGTGATTATCAAAGTAAGCAATATAGTCCAAATACATTTATATGTATTGTTCTGTGGTTTCTAATATTAAGTCTAAATTCCTATACGTGTTTTCCAGCCAAAAGAGTTTCCATTCCTTGTGTTCTCAGAGAAAATGTTACCAACTGCATAATAAAATTATGAGAGTATTCTTCAGGAGTGACTGAAATTGAATGCCCTAAAACAATAGATAGATTGCATTAGAGCCATTGTGAAATGGATGAATCAGATACCAGCCATAGAAATGTTTTCATTTCACAAGAAAAAAGTCTGGCTAGCATTTTCTTGTCAATATGGAAATATTCAGTCTGAAGTGATACCTTCAAAGCTGTGACTGTTTCCTGGAAAATGACATTCAGACATATACCACATTATTTCCTATATTGGGCTCATTAAAAAAAAAAAAAATTTGTGAACTATTGTCTAATATACTATTATTTCCAGTTTTGTCCTTCCAAATAATTAAATAAGCAAGCAGCATTAGGCAGAAACAAAATACATTAAAGACAGTTGAATCTGTAGAAACAACTCAAGGAACATTTTCAGACTGTTTCCTGAGGAAATACAGAAAGGACATGGATCTGATGGAGCNACACGTGGCCTTTACTGTAGGGCATCCCTCAAAGCAAGGAAAAAACAAGATCAAAAAGTCGCAAGTATAGCAGATGTCAAGTGGTCCCTCAAGACCTCTACTTAACCCCTTCCTCAGGCTTTAGTGGACCTTGACAAGAAACCAATCAGAAGGAAAAGCAAAGCTTTTCTAAAGCTTTACTGTGTTTTATTACAAATCAGGGCTCAATTTGTATACCCCAATGCCTTGATCAACTGCAGGAAACATTTAATGAAGCCAGAGCTGGCTTAAAGCCCTGGCTATGAACCTACTTACTGTTAATTGGGGTTGTTTATGACTTTATGCAATAAAGTTTGACATTGCAAACTGTGAACAATTTTTACAGTACTTCCTTCTCTTCCTAACCCTGAAATGTCATCTAAAACCAGGTGTATGAAATGTCTGTGCCGCAGTTAAGCAATCAATGCTTCTTATCTAAATGACAGACATGTATGGGGCATTTAAAGCCTAATGATTACAAATGGTGGAGAAAATAAGCATGGAGGAAATTTTCCATCTTTTTCTCTAAGTACAGTATGCCTTGCAAATGTATCAAATTCTCCACAAGCCACCTCAGGATTGCCTACAACTCCTTACACAATGAAAAATTGCAAACCATTTTGCAGAGGGAAAATATCTTCTCAAATTGCAGCTTTGTCTACTGTTTAGGGAATATTGCCCAAGTTAAAACTGAAAAAAATTGCCATAAAAACATTAAGTCAGCCTGAAAAGATAGAAAACTCTGAAAAGAGTTTGTTGGAACAAACCACTGAAAATTTTTTTTCCTGTGAGCACAGTGGGTTTTCAAATCCTCTGAAGACTGGAGTGGGGTTTCTGCCTATGTATTTTTCCTGATTCAGTTTTGGTTTTCGACTGCTGGTTCCCATTCTGCAATCAGTTCTATTCTGGCAGACCTTTTCACCTGGGCACAGATCCTATGAGGGCTTTTCATCTTTGCACAAGACGTAACTCCCCCAGTTAGATCAGATTGCAGGATCAGGGCCTGAGTGTGAATACATCCAGTCCTCACAGAAAATGTTTGACTCAGCCAAAGAAGTTTAACTTAGGAAACAACACTCTACTTCATATGGAAAAAACAACTTCACTGAATGTATTTGGCTGTAGCATTTTGCCGCCGCAACCAGCAGCTACAAGGAAAGGTGACATTTGTTCCTTCTCTGATATGCAAATCATCTGCCAGGATCATTTTGGAAGAGTACAAGTATGACTGAGTTCTGCACAGGCACAGAAGCCTGTAATTATGGCTCTTCATGCATGACTGGCATCTTTATTTTGTATGATGCAGTTTGATCTTTATCTGCCTGACTACAGGCACAAGGAGAACAGGGGCATAACCTTCTTCTCTACCTTACCACACCCAGTGGTGGGGGGAGTTTCAGTCCATGCTCTGTGGCACTCCAACCACCTTCCAAGCCACAATAATGGAAGTTCCTGTCCAGACGCTGCAGCACATGTACAGTTTATCTGTTCCTGCATCAAAGCCTTACACCCTTGGAGGACCTAAACCATGCCAGTACGTACAAACCTACAGCACATGCACAGCAGGTTCAATGCCAGATCAGATGTACCTTCAGCAGATCTGCATAAGTTGTACACTCTCCCCTTAATTTTTTCCTCAAAACTGATGTCCTCCACCAAGCTCTTTCCTGTCTACTGACTGAGGAGAATGAATTTCACATGTCAAGGCTTATGCTAGCAAAGACATCCAGCTAGAGGACTGAAGGTGGAAACCCGGAACATGTGAGTTAACAAGGACTAGATCTAGCATCAGGAGCCCAAAACACCAGAGGACACAGAGTGACATGCAAAAGGGTCAGACTACCGCCAACACACAAAATCTGAATGAGGACTTAATAGACATAGGGCAAAAGCAGACACCCTGCTCAAGGGCACACAGAAAGGTGCATACCTCTGTAAACATCCAACTTGGGATTAATTCTAGGTCAGGGTTAGCAATACTGGGATGGTCTTACGAATGTGTCTACTGATAGAAGCATGTGACTGCAGACTGGGCTTTTCAAACAAGTCTAAGCAGGATAGATGCCTGGTATTAAGTTATCCTATGTCTTCAGCTTCTAATTTGTCTTGATGTAAACGTCTACCTATCTCGTAAGACATCTAAATACCTTTGAAAAACTGGCACTTATGTCTGGGGTCTATGGAACCTTGTGCTACTACATATTTACTCGAACACATTCAAAATGTGCTAGTAAAGACAAACAGAGCGAATATGGGGGGTTTGTTGGGTTTTGTTGGTTTTTTGGTTGTGTTTTTTTTTTCTAAAATTGGTCTAAAAATGGCTGGAACATACCTAGGATTCTCAGTGCAATGCTTCATGAAGCATTATATAATATTCACTTAGCTTCTGTAACTAAGGAGTTTCTTTCTGTGTAATTTGTAAATAAAAAACTATCAAGTCATGTCAGCTTCTCTTTTTTCTTGATGTCCAAAGAGGATAAAAACATAGTGCAGGTGTAATTAATCTTTTTAAAAAGCAGTTCACCTTTCTCTAAGTGCCTCCACTACAGCATAAGGAAAAAATAACCTTCTCCAGTGCTACAGGATTTCTCTCTTTAATCAAAAGCACTTGATGGTTGATCATTAATAACATGTTTGTCAGTAACTGTAGTCTGGTTCAAACACCATTCTTTGAACTGGAGTATCGTATTTGGGTACACTGCAAGTCCACAGTGATTTTTACACAGCGTTTTATTTTACTTTTTCCTTGTGTCAAGAGATTCAAGTTACATCAGAACTGACAGGCAGATGCAACAGATCCTCTGCAGAAAATGATGGTAGGCAAGGGGTTTTGTAACTTTTCAAAGCGGACTGCCATATTTCAAGTGTCTAACCTGGTGATGAATCTGCTATCCTTTACTATTAAGTGCTTTGGTCTCTGCCTTCAGAAATACTGCTCTTTTTTTGCCTTTTTTTTTTTTCCCCAGCCTTGCCATGAAAAACAAAGAATGGCCAGTTTTACTTTTATTAAAATCCATGCCAAAATTATAACAGACTTCAGCACAAGCAGGACAAAACCCAAAATAAACCTATGAAACTATGTCTTATAGAAACCTAGTCATAACCTGGAAGGGATATCACTATCACAAACATTCTCCACAGCAATCAAAGTCTATAAAAATGTCTAACTGATTATGTCTGGCAAATGAGTAGCAGCAAACAAATATTTAACAGTTTGAGGAGATGTAGGGTTTTCTGCCAGACCCACATACGGTATTACCGTATCCAACTTTGATCTTTAAAAGAAAAGATTTATTCTTTGTTTGGGGGTGGGGGTGGGAAAGAAATAAAAAAGTCAGAGCAGTATGAAATTTTACAAAGATTTCAGAGAGTTTGGGATTGTTTTGGTTTGTCTAATGTCTCTGATATTGGCGTTCACAATGCAGAGAAATGACAGATTGATGGTTACCACAAATATCAAAGAATATCACCTGCTGACCCAAATATGGTATACCCTTCCTTACAGTATCAGATTCTTCTTGTGCTTTTTATTATGGTTTACTTAAAAAGGTCAGGGTAGACTGAGAATCTCAATGAAATTCAATCTCTCCATTTAACAAGAAATCTAGTAAGATGTCTTGAATAGGAAAAGTAAACTGTATTTTGAGGACTGGAGTAATCCCAAGGGAGTCTTATCCCAGCCGCAGATAAAATACAACAGACTTGATACGTTTTTCATAGTCAAGCAATATTTTACTTCTTATTTTTAATTATCATGCTATTTCTCAATTTTTGAAAAAGTAGCTCTATCTATGTAGAGAATATAGGGTTTTTGAGAGACACCACAGAGGAGCACAAACAGTGGTAAATTTTCTTTGCACAATGTTTTATATATAGTTGTAACTACAATAAAAAAATCTCTGTCCAAACTCAGGAGTGTAGAAGCCTTGAATGAAAAATGCACACATACTGCTAGCAATTTATCTGCCCACATATCTCCTCTCTAAGGTGTATGAGGAAGAAGAGAATATGATCTCATTGAAGAATGAATGGTTTCCTCATCCAGGTTCCCATAACCTCACATTTCACAATATCAGATTCAGTCCTACAGAACAATATGACACATAGCTTTTTGTCAGCTCCGCTTTTCCAGAATGCCAAGGTGTCCTGTTTAACACTATGACAAGATAATAGCCTCATATACCTTTCTGCTACCTCTGATGGAGGTGTTTCTCCTTCAAAGTTTATTGTTTTTTTAGTGTATGCATGCAAATAACTGAAAAAAAGTCAGAGACTAAGACAAATGTCTCCCAGCTTTAAGTATCACTTCTGCTGGGGAAAAAGAAAAAGGGGGAGGGGGTGCTAATTACCAGGGTGCTTGCTTTCCCTCACCTAGGATAATGTCACTGTTGGGACTGGAAAGAGGACTTCTTTCACAGAAAATATTTGCAGCCTAGTATCAGTCCTTAGACGCTGTTTATATAAAGTTTGACTCTAGAGAATGCAATTAGTCCCCCTGCTGTCATAACTACTAAAACTGCATGCAGTTACTACTTAAGAAATCAATAGCTGGCTTCCTTCTGCTGGGCAGCAGACCCTTGCCTGCAGACAAAATATAGGCAGAGTCAAGAAAAAAGGGAGCTTTTAGTGTTACATGCAATACTTCACTTTTCAGCACAATCTGCAACAAAAAGCAGAACTGTCAGATAGGTATATGCAATAAAAGACAAAGTATTCTTAAAGCATCCATCATGTCTGACAGGACAGTTACAAAATCCACATCTTTTTCTTCTCTGTTCTACTCTCCACCATCATTCACCCCCTTCAAGTCACAGGTGGAAACCATTGAAATGCTCTTGAATTATTTGTTAGCATATGATGCGTGTAGTGAATTTCTAGATGAAATGGGTTCTGAAAAGCAGCTTCTGAAGGAAGTTTCTCACCCCATGCCAGAGCTCCTCAGGAGGGTATTCCTCTGCAATGTCCCTACATTAATTCCAGTGACATGATAGGAGAAGAGGAGTCAGTAAATACTGTAGACTATTCTCCTCAGCTGACACATGTCAAAGAAACCCCAGAGGCTGCAGCATCAGGATTGTCTACTGAGAAGTATAATTCAGGAAATTACAACCAGTTCCCTGATTTGGCTTCAGGTTTTTCCCTGGACTGGCTAAAACCTGACAACAAGCAACAATTCAGCTCATAGCGTGTGACAGAAGTGAATATCTTCAGAGGCAGGAGCAGGCAGCAGCTCAGTCGCCAAAACAATTTTCTGATGGGTCAGTATGCAATACTTTAAATTATTTCATCTGCCTTCTCCCTTACCATTCTTTTGGATTCAGGATCCAGGTCTGTCAGTAGGAAAATAATCCCCATCATGAGTTGCAGCACCTTCACACCTCTTGGGCTGCCACCCAGTGGAAAGAGTTAATGCTTCTGTGGGTGAATAGCTAGACCACCTGCAGCAGAGAAGTCTGAGATGGTAAGCAGCTCTCCTGAGAAGTCATTGTAGCAGCTTTGGCATTTAAATCTTCAGAAAACTTTGCAAGCAAATTGCAAACCTTAGCAAAGGAACTATAATCTCTAAAATGTAGGGTAAATTCCTGTCACAAGGACCCAACTCAAGACTGATTTTGTCACAAAAGTGATCCAGTTTAAACTGCAATCCATTCCGGAGAAAAATAATCACTTTTTCTTTACTATAAACTTTAAGAATACTGAAAAAAAAATAAAGCACTCATTCCTATTCATTACCAGAGGATAAGATTCAGTAGAATTTTTTTTTTTTTCATTTTTAAGCAGAAATAAAATTTAACCTTGATTTAATTAATCTGATAAGATTTTGTCAGAAAAGTGATGGAAGTGTTATCAAAAATACACTGAAGCTTCAAGTTTGGTGTCATATCCTAGTGCACCAAAAGAGTTCTTGTGAATTTAGAGATAGTGACTGACGGTGCTGGCAAGCAGTTACTTCCAAAGCAGAAAACATGGCATATATCTGTTAGTATTGGCCCTACTTTGGACCTTCATCTGGAGCTGACTGAACCAGCTGCATGGGGAAGAAAGAGCACAGCTCTGCTTCTGTGGCTGCATATCTAATCCCAGTACTCCTGGGGCTGTCTCGGACTTATCAATTACTGCTAACTGCGCGTGGACATTGACACCTGTGCCTTTGAAACCGTGGTGATGTAATCAAATCCATTTTTCTCCAGATTGTGAAAGAACTGTTGGTGGTACTGATCAAGACCTGAAGAACTTACTTTTCCATAACTGCCACTTTTACAGTTGTTTTCCAGTTTGCATTTGTTAGGTTTGTTTATAGTCATCACTGCATGACCTTAAAATCAGGCATATATGTTTAGTAATGGCCAGGGATCCTGAAACACTGTTTTAGGTCTTAGAAAGGACAGTATACACAGGGCAAAGGTGTAAAACCTCTAACATACACTGAGTTTGCCTTCTATCTACATTCAGGACTGGACATGGAGTTTGAAGTAAGTTTCTTCTTACTGGTCAATGAAAGCAGAAACTGATAGCGCTGAAGGAAAAGAAGATCCAAAATTAAAAACAATAGCCACATGTGCTCTTGGACATGGAAGATAAATGTATTCAACAGTTTTCTTTAAGTTGCATCAAAACAGCTGCAAAATCATTGTGGGCTTCTGTAAGAGGGGAATCCAAAAAAGAGAAGTCTCCATCTTGACCATAACATACATAGGCCACCCCATACACTACAGTAACACTGTCCATCAGCAACCAGCTAGAAAAAAAAATCAGTGATTTCCTAGAAGATCTCTGGACACATTTTAAACACAGAAAAATGCTGTTTTCAAGAGGTTACTTTTCAACAGTTATAATCATGTTTCTGACAAAATGATAGGCCTGTCCTTTGCCAGACTGCATAAAAATTACTGACTGAATCTGAGGACAAACTCACGTGAAGCAAAGATTTGCAAATGCTCAATTCTGGCATTTTATTGTAATGGGCACACTTTAGAGGATTTCCTGACCAGCACATAAGTGCACTACACCTAAAGATGGGCAACAGGGTATAGGGTAGCATCCTGGGCACAAAAAAACATAACACTACAGATAAAAGCACTTAGCTCATGATATTACAGTATCACAGTATTACAGTATGTCTTGGGTTGGAAGGGACCTAGAAAGATCATCTAGTCCAACCCCCCTGCCAGAGCAGGATCACCTAGACAGGGTCACACAGGAATGTGTCCAGGCAGCTCTGGAATGTCTCCAGAGAAGGAG
>VWZO01003634.1:0-25653 GCA_013396975.1 Bucco capensis
GATCCCCAGAGCTCCCTTCCAATCCTCACCACCCTGAGAATGGAGCACACCTAGCCTGAACACCTGATGTGCTGAGAAATCCTACTCAGTTCTGTATCAATTGGTGGGTTTGGGGGGGAAAAAATATCAGCAACTCCTTCCAAATGATCTCTTAACCTATGTTCTCCAAGGCTTCTGAGTGTTTGCCTTCAGAGAGAGCTCCTGGAAACAGCTGCCCAGGAGAATATAAGCACTGGAGATGAGTCCCAGTTCTCCCCCTCAGTATCATTCATATTCTTAGTGTTGTAATGACAATAGTGATGCAGATGTTCCTGTTTATCTGGCAAGGGGAGGACAGCAGAGCAGCATGCTGTCTTCAGCAATAACTGTGTGCTCTGAGCTATCACTGAGCCTCATCTTCCCAGGCTGGGCTGAAGCAAGCTGTTGTCCTGGTCTTACATGAGTTTATCCAGGTCAATCCATTGGCAAAGGAAGGTCAGATCAGTTTAAAAGCAAGAGTTCACCCCTCTAAGTCTCCCAGGCAGAAACCTCCCACCCTGAGGGATCTTTTGTGAGCCAGACTGGAGTTCACTTTGCTAACAGTTGGCCAAAGACCTCCTGAAAGGAGAAAAGGTGGCTGTGGAAATGCTGAAAGGCATCCTTAACCATTTCCTATGGCATTTGTCAGCCTTTTGGAATCAAAGGACAGCTGTCATAAACCAAGAGATTCCTTATCATTTAAGCAAAGTGTTTCTTGCATTCCAAACTCATCATTTTCTTGCTCAAATTCCTAATGTTTATTGCACTCCAAAGTGATCATTTCCTTGCTGGCACTACAAGCATTACACCTACTGATAGTAAAACAGGAGTGAGCCAGTGTGCCAAGGAGAAAACTAGGTTACCCTTTGAATCCTCAGTTGTTCTCCTTCTCCTCCCTTTGCTTTTCCACATCAAAAGGACTTCTTTTAAACCCCAACACAACTTAGAGTCATGTTCTGAGCCATCTTCTGCCCTCCCAGTTCACAGTTCACTTCCAACAGGCACACACAAGCAGTGGAATATTGGGCCACAAGCCCAACATTGGAAAGATAGACACTAAAAATAAGTTGTCCTTTTGGAACAGGCAGTGGAATTAAGGCCTGAAATAGTGCTTGGGGTAGAGAGATGGCCCTGAAGGCATCAAGCCAACATGTTGCTAAAAGGTATGTTTACATCCAGCCAGATGGCCAGAGTTTGGGATGTATGAAGCACCAAGTGAAATTAGCTCCTCAGTTGATGTAGGAAGCCTGTCTGGAGCACCCAAAATAGCCCTCATTTCTCTCAAAAATACAAATACAGGGCTGCTACTTTTCACTGCTTTCCTCTTATGGTACTGGGGTCTATTTTTAGCCTTTTGGTTGTGAGAACACAAACCAAACAACACAAAATGCCACAGTGCTTTTCCTTTGGGCTTTCTAAAGCTCCTATCCATGCTCCAAGTGAAAACTGGAGGTATCCAGCTCCCCAAAGCACTTTGTGGGAGCACAAAGAGCTGTGGCATTTGGTTTGTTCTGCTCCTTTCCTACCTCTGGAGAGGCAAGACTCCAGCTCTTACCAAAAACTTCCAGGTGTGATCCCTCTGGCTTCCAGACAAGAAGACATCAAGTGTATATGTAACCATGTTAATATTACACACATCTGTGTAGCTAAGTCACAACTACACGTGTGTATATATTGGTGTCTGTGTATGTATAGAGAGAGATTGTAGTCCTCCAGCAAATGGCAGGATCTGGAATGTTCCTGAGTGGTTATTTGGTAAATCTCACTATTTCTGACAAGGTCTCTATAACCTGAAATGTTCATTTGAGTCCTTCAGCTCTCCAGCAACCCAAAAACCCACTGCAGAAACAAAGCTGGTTTGCAGAAGGCAGGGTTAGTTATTCCCTGGCTATTTATTTGCTATTTTGGATTGGGTTATTTATAATATTATTATTAATTATTACTATTTTATTCTTGTTTTGTTTGTTTCTTCTTCATTTCTCAGCTCCAGCTGAGACAGGAGAGGGTGGGAGGAGGGTTTTGTTCCTCTGGAGATAACAGGAGGCTGTGTCTGTGCAGCCATGGTGACAAGATCCAGGGCTTCCAAGCAATTTGCTCCCCACCCCTGGCTCCTAAAGAAAAGTGGGGCAGAGAGAGAGGAGCTTTTGTTTCTCAAGTGCTTCAAGCTCTTGCTACTAATTAAGCAAAGAGCTCTAGTGCCTTCCCACCTCCCAGGCCTAAGGAGGATCTAGTTGGGGCTAGAGGGGAGTTAAGAGGCTGCACTGCTGCTTCCCAGCACCCTGCTCTCCCTTGGAAGGCTCTGCTGCTCATCCTTCTTCTGCCACAGCCTTCCTGGGGAACCTGTAGCCAACTCTATGCCTCAGATTCCCTGGCTGCAGGGGGCAAGAAATGAGAGAGACCAGGCACAGCACGAGGCCAGATGGAAACTGCCAACCTGCTGCTTAAGGTGTTAGTATGGGTTTAATGCAATATGTTTCCAGCTTCTCAGACATGCTGACTAGCAGCAGATTGCTCTTCCCTTCTGCAGCCTTCCCTGGATGTCATCTCCTTCTCTGTGTCTCTCAGAGATGCTAACCCTTTCCCTGAGCAATAACAGCATCAGTGTGCTGCTTTGGAATCCTCACCAGTGTCCCCACAAAGTGCTGGAGGAGCCAGATGTGCTGTCAACAGGCAGGTCTCAGGCCTTTGGAGCTTTCCTGGTCAAGGAGAGGATAGAGGCAGTGGCAGCAGGATAAGGAATTACCTAGCCTCTGCCCAGCTCTGCGACACAGGGAACACATACTGTCCTGAAGCATCCCTCTGCAGGAAGAGGAAAAGGAAAGGAGACATGGAGAAAGAAAACAAATTTCACAAATAGGAATGTTGCAGGAAGCCAATAACCCATGGAATCATGGCCCTGGTGCAGCTCTGCAAGATGCCTGAAGTAGCATCAAGGCCATGGCTGCTCCCTTGTGCCTCTTCACCCATTGAACTCAGTTGGATCTCTTCAGCCAAGGAGCTCCCAGGGAGATATTTAGAGGCTCCCTCAGGAGCAGATGGTGTCCCTCTTGGGCCCCATCTGCCAGGCAACACTGGAGCAGTTGGCTCTCTGCAGTGCTGAGCAGAAGCTTGTTTACTTTCCCCTTCCTGTCAGCAAGGTGATAGGGAGAGGAACTGCTCTCTGCTGCTGCAGGGCTGCATTTGCAGGAATGGACAGGATTCAGCAGTGCAGGAGTGGCACCCAAGAAGTTGCTCCCCACAAGGGTGGTGGAACACTGGCCCAGGTTGCCCAGGGAGGTGGTTGAGTTGCCATCCCTGGAGGCATTCCAGGTGAGGCTTGCCAGGGCTCTGGGCAAGCTGCTCTAGTTGGGGATGTCCCTGGCCACTGCAGGGGGGTTGGACTAGATGAGCTCCAGAGCTCCCTTCCAACCCAAACCATGCTAGGATTCTATGATAAGAACCTCTAAGCCCATCAAGTCCAACCATGCCTATCACCCTCATGGCACTAAACCATGGCCCTAAGGAGAGCAGCTATATGTATGTATGGCTAGGCTTCCTGAACGAAGCNCTGCTTAAACCCCTGCAGGGATGGTGAGTCCAGCACCTCCCTGGGCAGCCTGGGTCAAGACTTAACAAGCCCTTCAGGGAAGAAATTCCTCGTAACATCCAATCCAAACCTCCCCCACTGCAACTTGAGGCCATTTCCTCTTGTCCTCTCACTATTAACCCAGGAGAAAAGACCTACCCCCATCTCACTCCAACCTCCTTGCAGGGAGATGTAGAGAGCTAAGGGACACATAAAACCAAGCTGCAAGCCCCCTCTCACCCCCCTTGCATGTCTCTGCCCCACCTGAGGCCTGTTTTCTCTTGTGATGCTTCTAATGAAACTAAGTGGCTGCAACCAGAAAGTTTCCACTTGCTGCCTCTGGGCTGATTACTGCAGAGCTGCCAGAGGCAGCATCCTGCTCCTGAGCCTTTGTGGATGGGAACCCTCAGGGGAGGAGATAAAGTGATGCTCCGTGCCCTCTGCTCACCAAGCACCATTAGAGCACTGACTGCCTAACCTGGCAACCTAAGAGAGCAGGACCTCAGCAGCCTGGCTTCTGGGGCCAAGGGCTCTGGATAAACAGCCTCTGCATGATGTCCTCTGCAGGCCTTGCTGCTGAGCTTCAGGGGCAGAAGCTGGCAAAGAGGAAGGGAAGTTCTTTTATCAGCCAACTTAGCTCTCCAGCTAAGTGCTGGAGAGGAGAGGTAGGGAAGAGAGGCAGAGAGACAGTCTGAATTAGGACCTGTCACCCATTGTGTTCAGTGAGCTGCCAGGAGGTCAGATAGCTCTGTAAAAACTGCTCTAGCTCTGCATAAGCTGCTCTAGCTCTGCATAACCTGCTCTAGCTCTGCATAAGCTGCTCTAGCTCTGCATAACCTGCTCTGGCTCTGCATAACCTGCTCTAGCTCTGCATAACCTGCTCTGGCTCTGCATAACCTGCTCTGGCTCTGCATAAGCTGCTCTAGCTCTGCATAAGCTGCTCTAGCTCTGCATAACCTGCTCTGGCTCTGTATAACCTGCTCTAGCTCTGCATAAGCTGCTCTAGCTCTGCATAAGCTGCTCTAGCTCTGTTTCACAAGGCCAGACATAGGTTTGAGCAGCAGGACCACCCTGCTGCCCTCTGCCTGCCTCCCATCCCTGCCTGCCTCCCATCCCTCCTGTCTCCCATCCCTCCTGCATCCCTCCTTTGTAAGAAATGGCATCCCCTTCCCAGGGCTCTGCTCCAGAGCTTCCTTATCCCTGTCACCACAAAGAATTTTTACCTTGCTGTTCAGCCTAAAGTCTTCCTTATTGCACGCAACCATGCTACAGTTGAGAGGGAGAATATTATGGGCTGGAGTGGCTGCCATCCTCACGTATTGATTTCAATGGAGAGGAGTCTGGGCAGCCCTGCTCCATCCCCCTTGTGCCCCAAGAGGATGCTTTGTGTTAGACTAAATGGCTCTGCAAGTGCCTCTCAGCTCTGCAGAGACACAGTGAGGCAGCCAGGGCAGGGAGCAGGCCTCTAATCACATTTCCCTTTGGCAGCAGGGCTTTGATCAGCCTGGCTCTCCCTGGGCACTTGGAATTAGGTGGTTGTAGGCTCTCCTGAGCTGACCTCAGAGCTGCAATTCATAGAATCCTAGCATGGTTTGGGTTGGAAGGGAGCTCTGGAGCTCATCTAGTCCAACCCCCTGCAGTGGCCAGGGACATCCCCAACTAGAGCAGCTTGCCCAGAGCCCTGGCAAGCCTCACCTGCAATGCCTCCAGGGATGGCAACTCAACCACCTCCCTGGGCAACCTGGGCCAGTGTTCCACCACCCTCGTGGGGAGCAACTTTTTCCTAGTATCCAGTCTAAATCTACTTCTCTCCAGCTTAAAACCATTGCCCCTTGTCCTTTCCCTCCAGGCCTTTGCAAACAAGCCCTCTGCAGCCTGCTTGGAAGTTCCTTCCAGATACTGGATCTCATTGTACCTGCTTGGAATGAATTCTGCCAGCCCTCATTTCAAGAGATGCTTCCCTTTTCCTTTCCTCTCTCTGGGACAAGTGATATCCTGGGATAGAGCTCCATCAACAGCCAGCACCTGATTGTAGTGAAGGCTACCCAAGCTTGGCTTGGAGCCTCCTTCAGCAATGGGATTCTCCTTGTCTCCCTGCAGCTTTGTCCCATTCCTTGATGCACATCCCTGTTCCCTAAGCCCCCAAAAAACCCCTTGTGCTCTGTGCCCTCTCAGCAGCAAATGCTGCTCTATTTGGGGCTACCTCCGAGCTGTTTTGGTGTTGGCTGAGCTCTCAGCAGCTGAGCTCTCCTTGTGGTTGGAGCCCATTTTTTGTTGTAAGCCTGAAAACAGTGGATTAATGAGCTGCTTGTGGCTAATGTGCAAGGCTTTCTCAGAACTGCTGCTATTAGAGCCTAGCCTCATGTAGGAGGTAAATGGCAGCACATGGTGAATACAGCAGGGATATAATAGGTTGAAGTAGTCCATTTCCCTTTGGAGTGTTACTGATAACATGTCCAAATGCATATAAGACCATTCCCTTAATGAAGAAGACCACTCTCTGGCAGAGAACACACTGCAGCTCCTCACAAGAGCTTTATTTGTCATCCTTTTCATCCCCAAAAAGGCTTGGGTGTTGGAGTTGGAGTGGGGTGCAGGGAAGGTAGGACAGAGATAGAGAAGAAGGGAAGAAATGCAGCTGAGGGTAGAAGGGCAAGAGAAATGAAGAAGGGAGATGAATAAATTGGACTATTTTGGCCTTGATGGAGCCTCCCAAAGAGGAACTCAAACACACAGAAGGTTGGAAGAGACCTCTAAGATCATCAAGTCCAACCACACACCCCCAGAGAACACATCCTGGCCATTTGATCTTGGGTCTTGGAAGGAGCTTGGAGTGAGATGATGCTTGCTCTCTTCTCCCAAGGAACAGGTGATAAGACAAGAGGAAACAACCTCAAGTTGTACCAGAGGAGCTCTAGCTTCAATGTTTCTTCCCTGCCAGAGTGGTTCAGCATTGGCCCAGGCTGCCCAGGGCAGTGGTGGATTCTCCATCCCTAGAAGTGTGATCCTAGAAGGAGGATCTAGTGGCAACAGCATCTCCTCTGGAGCACAATAAATGAGGATCACCAAGGATCAAGGTTCCTGAATGATTGATTAGTGAGATGTTTCTGAAAGCCTAAACTGGGAATTCACAGCATGCTTAGGAATAGAAAGCTGGTTTGATCCACAGCAGGCAGGATCTTATCCCAGCACACTGGGAAGCAGAAGAAGGCATATAAAGAAAAATGCTTCTCCAACTGTACTTCTGTAGCTTCCAGCAATCTGGGAGGACTGCCTGGATCTTGCAGCTAGACTATTAAGTTTAATCATCACTGATAGACCAAACCTCCATAAACTTGGCTGAAGCCTTTTCAACCTCTTGATACTTTCAGTCTCCACAACATCCTGTGGCAAACAAGCTCCAGAATGTGATTATGTGCTGTGTGAAAAAGCTCTTCCTTCTGTTTGTTTGGAACCTGCCTGGTGATTTCTCTGGGGCATCAACCCCTTGTGTTGTGAGGAATAGCAGCTGAAATACCCAAGGGACATAGAAGCCCAGATTTCATTGAAAAGGTGATGTGATTTTTGGCTTCCAAGTGTTAAAACCACTTCTGAACAAAGGGAGCACAGGTTCTGCTTCTAATGCTTAGGAAAATATTGCCTCCAGTGCTTTTGTTTTCTCTCCAGCTTGTTTTTATTTGCCTGATTTTTGCCTTTCACCTCTGCTGACAAGCTGCTCTAGCCCCTGACAGATCCAGTGCTCAAGCTCCTTGTTTACTCAGTTAGCATGGGGCTTTATTTTGACAATACTCTCCTTTTAACAGCTTCAAGCAGCTGAGAGGCTGTGAGCACAAACTGCACCAAGGCCAGGCAAGTTTGCCTCAATGACCTCTTTTTCTCCTCATTATCTTTGCCATGCTCTCAGTGTCACAAGTTCAAGGAGCTGCACGTGGGGTTCACTCCAGCAGCGAGATCAAGGCAGGCAGAGAGACTTCCACACTCTCTCCCCCCTGGGGCATGAACAGATTCTGCTGTTGCTTGATTGTGCCTTTGGCAGACACTTCATTAGAAGTGTGTTCATTACCCACAAACATCTCCTTGCCCTTTTGCTCAGGCACAGAATGGGAACACTGGGGAGGGAGGGAGGGAGGGAGCTCACCTCCCTCTGCCTGGTGCCTGCCACACGCTCCTGCAGCAGCCTTGGCTCTAACAAGCTGTTGTTCATTCCTAGCCCTTTCTGCCCTCCCTGGAGTTCTATCTTCCTGGTGGCATTGTTAACTTACTCTGTCTTTTATGCCCATTTGAACATGCCTCCTCTTGCTTAAGCCTTTGAGATAGTCCAAATGCCATTCCTTCTCAGCCTGAGACACCTCCTGTATCAAGTGTTCTGATGTGGTGGAAAAGGGAGTGAAGAGGCAGAGGTAGCAGAGCCTTTGGAGCTTTCTCTTCCCATCGTGTCAATCCAGTTTGCTACACAAAGCTGTTCACATCTTCTCTTCCTGCAGGCACATGCTCTAGTCTGGAGGATTAGATAAAAGGCAGGAGATAAGCACCTCTTGAAAGCAGTTTGAGCCTGAAAGTGAGTGAGGATGCATTGCCTCCCTGGGAAAGAGGAGGAAAGCTTGGGAAGGGAAGGGGTGTGAGGAAACTGCACATGACTGCAGAGCTGTTTCTCTGAGCATCCACATCCTTCAGCCATGCAAACCACTGGACTTGATGATCTTGGAGGTCTCTTCCAACCTTACTGATTCTGTGAGAAATCAGTGTTGCTCTACAAAACTCAGCTGAATGAAGCTGACTTTCTGCTGCCAAGGATCAGGTGTAGGTGAGATTGGGCTGGAAGGCCTCCTGGTGCAGCTCTATCTACCTCACTGAGGCTAATGCTTACCCCATGGCTAAAAAACCCCAAAGCAGAGCAGCAATAACAAGCTTGGGAAGTTCCTGCTGGAGCACAGGGTGCTGATATCCAGACCCTGCCCATCTCCCTTCTGTTGTAAGCCTGCCTAGTGTCTTTGGCAGGCTGGTGGTACAGAACCATGCTACTTGCCAAGTCAACAGTGTTTGCTGCTTCAAGGGCTTTATTTCTACTGCCAAGAGCTGCTGGCCTGGGAACATGTGTATAGCACATGCTGGGCTTGTGAGGCAATGCAGGCACAGCCCTGCAGCTACAAGGAAGGGGAGATGAGGTGAGGGGGTGCAGCCTAGCAGAAGTCCCTCTCAGAGGTGTTAATGGACACCAAATGCACAGCAAGTGATCCTGAGCTGTGCATCAGCTGGCTGTGTGCTCAGGGGAGAGTGCAGGGAGTGTGCAATAAAAGGGCAGAGGGGAAGCTGATGGAGTTCAACAAGGACAAGTGTAGAGTCCTGCACCTGAGGAGGAATAACCCCATGGAGCAGGACAGGGTAGGGATTGAGCTGCTGGAATGCAGCTCTCCACAGAGAAGGAGCTGGGAGTGCTGGGGGCTGACAGGTTCACCAGGAGCCAGAAATGTGCCCTTGGGGCCAAGAAAGCCAATGGTCTCCTAGGGTGCATGAACAGCAGTGTGAGCAGCAGGGCCAGGGAGGTTCTCCTCATCCTCTACTCTGCCCTAGTCAGGACACAGCTGGAATCCTGACTCCAGTTCTGGGCTCCCCACTTCCAGAGAGACAAGGAACTGCTGCAGAGAGTCCAGCAGAGGCTCCCAAGATGCTGAGGGCACTGGAGCAGCTCTGACAGGAGGAAAGGCTGAGAGCCCTGGGGCTGCTGAGCCTGCACAAGAGCAGAGCCAGAGGGGAGCTGCTCAAGGCTCAGCAAGAGCTCAAGGGTGCAGGGGGCAAGAGGCTGGGGCCACACTCTGCTCAGTGGTGCCCAGGGCCAGCCCAAGGGGCAATGGGCACACACTGGAAGCCAGCAGGTTCCATGGGAGCAGCAGGAGCAAGTTGTTTGGTGTGAGGGTGCAGAGCCCTGGCCCAGGCTGCCCAGAGAGCTTGGGGAGTCTCCTTGTGTGGAGAGATTCCAAATCAGGAACTCACCCATGGCAAAGTGTGAGTGTATGTGCACAAGCATAAGGAAGATGTCTCCATCTGTGTGCAGACAAGCAGCAATGTCTACAAACAAGGGTGGGAGTGTAAGCCTGCAGAAGTGCATGCATGGGGGGAGATGCCTGCAGGCAGTGCAGGATGTGTGTGTGTGTAAAGCTGTGTGCCTGGCAGGGAAGTGTGAGGAGCAGCTGGGTGTGGGGAAGCCTCCCTGCCTGTGTGTGTGTGTGGGTGGGTAGCACTGTGGCTGCATGTGCAGGGAGAGGAGTTTGGGGGAAGGAGAGGAGATTAGGCTACGTGGGAAGCTCTGTGCCACTCTTCCAGAGGTAGGCTGGCTCTGTGTCTGCAGCAGTGGGAAGCTTTCTAGGGGACTGGCTCTCTGTCCCTAAAGGTTTGTGGGAGATGAGAGTTTTGAAACACACCTGAGGGAAAAGGTTTCAGATGCAGCTTAGAGCTGCTGTATGAAGTGATCATCCTCCTGTCCTCAGTGCTGGTGAGGCTGCAGCTAGAGTACTGAGTTCAGTTTTGGGTCCCTCAGTACAGGAAGCACACAGAGGCATTGGAGTGTGTCCAGAGAAGGGCAAGGAGGCTAGGGAGGAGTCTGGAGAATCAGTGTGCTGAGGAGCAGCTGAGGAACTGGGGTTGGTTAGCCTGGAGAAGAGGAGGCTCAGGGATGACCTTCTCACTCTCTCCAACTCCCTGCAAGGAGGTTGGAGTGAGATGGGGTAGGCCTTCAGGGTTAAAAGTGAGAGGATGAGAGGAAGTGGCCTCAAATTGCACCAGGGGAGGTTTAGATTAGATACAAGGAGAAATTTCTTAACTGAAAGGGTTGTTAAGTCTTGGCCCAGGCTGCCCAGGGAGGTGCTGGAGTCACCATCCCTGGAGGGGTTGAAGAAATGTCTAGCTGCTCTCCTTAGGGCTATGCTTTAGTGGCATGGGGGTGAGAGGTAGATGGTTGGACTTGATGCTCTTAGAGGTCTCTTCCAACCTTACTGTTTCTGTGTTCCTGTGAAGAGAGGAGAACCCCAGGAGGGGGGGCTGGGAGCACCTGTCCGTTAGCACGGAGCTGTTGTGTTGTTTGTGCTGCGTGGTTGGGCTTTGCCGGGGCGTGCGGAGGATTTGTGCCGCAGGCGTGGGCTGCGCGAGGGAGGGGAGGGGAGGCTGGGGAGGGCTGAGCCCCGCAGCAGCAGCAGCAGCAGCAGCACACCCCACAGGGGCCTCTGCTCCGAGAAAGGCTTTGTCCTAGCCTCTGCGCTTAGCCAGCATCACTAAATTGGCTGTGGGCACTTGCTTTTCGGGGCTGGTTGCGCTCCTGTCTCCGGCAGGCCCTGGGCTGCGCGCCTCTCCCGCGGCACTTGTCGGGGAGCAGCGGCAGGAGCAGGAGCCGTTCCCTTGGAAACCTCTGGATGCCCAGCAACAAGTCGCTGGCAGCTGCCATGTGACCAGGGCCATTAATCAGACAGGTTGGAGGAAGCAGGTCAGTCGGGGCCAAAGTCCAGCTCGTTCCCCTCTTCGTTTCGTTGCTAATTACCCGAGCGGCGAGGGCTGCTCCGAGGAGGGGGTAGAAAACAACCTGAAATCATGAAATCAAGCTGTGACCTTTCCTCTTGTGGCTTCTAAGTTCAGCTCAGACTTTCTCCAGGAGAGGGAAAAAATCATCTGTTCAATCCCTGCGTCCACTGAAATGAATCTGGAATGCTAATAAGGAGGCAGAGGAGTTTCCTGAGGTGGATTTGCCCCAGGCACTGTGAGTTTCCAGGGCTTTTCTTGTAGTAAGCCCAACAGTTCAAATGCATCTTTTGAATTAGAAGCTCAGGCTTGAGACAGCTTGGGCTTGACAGGTAGACCTCATGTTCACAACTCAGATCCCTTTGAAAATGAAGTTTCTGAAGTGTCAGCTGGCTAAAATTACTGGTGAGATGGCACAGAGAGGACTTGAGGCCAAAGTCTTGCCTGGTGTCTCTAAAGGAAGAGTCTCCAGCTCTCAGGAAAGCAGACAGTGCCTGTACACCTCTCATCCCTTGTGAATGACTGCAAAATGGCTGTTCTTTGTCAATATGTAGCTGGAGGGTTTGTTCTTCATCATTCCTCCACTTCTTTAACCTCAAGGGGACCTTTCTCCATTTGAGTTGGGAGAAGAGCCTCAAAGGCAGAAGCTGGAGGAACATCAGAGACTATTTAAGTAGCTGCAGCCTGGGCCAGGGGCTAGCAGTGGTTACCACACTGAGACTGAACTGGGAGGAGTTTGGGAGAGTCCTGGTGAGCAAATGAGGTAAAGGGAAAAGTAAGGATGAAGAGATCCAAGTGGGGTAATAAAAGCCATAAGCACTGGTCTCAGTCCCTTACTCTGAGTTTCCTTTCCAGTAGGAGCTTCCAAAGCAATTAGTTCCCCAAGTCTCACTGCCCTTTTGGTGGTTGTTCTGGAGGGAGTTGAGCATCCCTCAGCATTCCCCATAACATAACATTCCCCTTTACACTTTCAGCTCTTGCCCTTTCCACATTTCCCCCAAATTCCTGCTTTGCCTGGACAAAGGCAGAGCAAAAGCTTCCAGATGTGGCTCCAGAGTGAAAATCTCTCCCAGAGCCACGTCCAAGGCCAGACACTGGCAAGGCTGTAACATCTTCTACCCTTCCACCAGACTACATTCTTCATGCTGTGACTAATGCAGTGCAAGGTCATCAGGTACTGCTCACTCTCCATCTCCTCCTTCAAGAGATCAACATTTGAGCTCTCAGAGTATTCACTGAGTCCTAACACAGGTACATTCTGCTCCAAGCCATCTTTTCTTTCAGACAACAGCAAAACCCTCACAGTGGCTGGTCAGATTCTCAGCTGATGTAAAGCAGACAAAGGCTTTGGGCCATAATCCACCATGGTATTAAAGACCAGGGGGAAAAAAGAGTTGGGAACAGAGCACCTGGCTTTATTCTAATCATGGTGTAATTTGAATAGCATCCAGTGCCACTTGAAAATGGGCTCCCTTCATCTCATCTGCTTTTAGATTGAGATTGAGATGGTGAGAGCTCAGTGTTTACCCCCAGGAGATCTGTTGGGAGCAGGCAGCAGTTTCCCCAAATCAGATCTGAATGTGGACCTCAAGCATTACCAAGACCAAGCCTTTAACTTTGGACCATTTTGATTCCTAGCTAATGAATGTTACAATCAATTGTTATTTTTCCTTCAGTAGCATGTGATAATATATCCTGTGTATAAGATACACCAGGAGACAAAGCTGTACCTCAACCCTCTGACCATCTAGGGCAGGCTTGAAGAATTGATCCATCCCAACTAACATCCCCCCAGCCAGTCACAAACAGATTCCTATTCCTGGATGCAAGGGTTAGAAAGTAAATTTGTTTTCCCTGGCAAATGATTTGTTCTTTGGCACACTTGAGGGAATGACTGTCTGACCTCCTTACTCTGGGAACAGAAGAGAGCCAGATGGATACTAGATACTCAGGTCTGGTCTGCAATTCAGTCCAGAATCTCTGGGAAGAAGAGCAGGGCTGAGGTTTTGTGGTAAGCTCCAAAAACAAGATGACAAAAGATGGTAATTTAGGGTGAAATTCAGCTTCTCCATTTGGCTGGGAAATCAGAGGGTATGAGCAACACAGGCTGAGGGACTCTGTGGTAGTATGGAAAGAAGAGGCTGTGTAGTGTTTGATCCTGGGAGAGACATCCACAAAGCAAATCATGCAGGTGCTTGCTCAGGCTGAAGCGCAGCAGGAATCCTGCTGGCTCTGGGGCCACTTGTCCCACCCACAGCAGGTGTCCCTCGTGGGGACAGCTTCATAGCCCACCTCCCCACCACAGCCCCAGGCAGTGCCTCCCCAAGTGCCAGACCTGTTGCTATCTGCCATCCCTCCCCGAGCCGCCTTGACGCGAGGAGGAGACTCTTAGCCTGAAGCGCAGGCAGCTCTCCATGATGTAATCTGTGCGATCTCGGCATTGGCGAGCAAGAGCCTCCTCCCGTTGGCCAAAGCAGAGAGTCCCCGCCTGGGCGCTCCTCCCGCCGCGGCTCATAAAAGCCCCGAGGCAGAGGTAGGGCAGATTTCCCAGCCCCTCTGCTCGCAAAAGTGACCCGGGGACAGGTGAGCTCCAGCACGGGGGGCTCGGCGGGGGATCGCCCGGGGACGCCGCAGTGCCCCAGGGAAGGGTAGGAGAGACACACGGCAGCCGCCTGCGGAGCCGGTCGCAGCGCTGCCAGACAGCCGGCTAGCTCCGGGTGGGCACAGGGACCTCGGCCAAGGGGTCTTGGGGAGAGGCTGCAGTGTCCAGGGGGGCTCAAGGGCAGGGCTTAGCCTCTCCCAGCCCTTGTCCTAGGGGCATCACGGGAGAGGGGACGGGGAAGGGCTGGCAGGGCTGCCGAGAGCCGATCAGCACCGCGGACAGCGCCCGAGCGGCGGGGCCGGGCGGGAACGGGGTACGAGCATCGGGACCGGGCACCAGGCACCGGGTATGAGCACCGAGCACCGGGCACCAGAACCGGGCACCGGGATCAGAAACTGGCCACAAACATGGGTCACTGGCATCAGCTACCAGCTACCAGGCTCTGGGTACCAGGCACTGGGCACGAGCACCAGGCACCAGCACTGGCTAACAGGTACTGGGCACCGGGTACGAGCACTGGGCATTGGCACCGGGAACCAGGTGCTGATACTGGGCACTAGGTAATGGTACTGGCTACCAGGGACTAAGTATCAGGCACTGGGCACCAGACCTGGCGCTGGGCACCAGGTACTGGGTACAAGCACCAGGTGCTGGCACTAGGCAGCAGGTACCAGGCACTGGGTACCAGGTATCAGGCAGCAGCAGAGCTGACACTGGCACCAAGCACCAGCACTGGGCACCGGTACCGGGGCCTGTCAGGTCAGGACAGGACTCTCCCTGAGGAAGCACCACATGGTCTCCCTCCCAGAGCCCAGGAAGTGACTCTGGCTTGCTCACCAGGGATGGATGGGGTCAGGGTGAGTCTAGTCCTGGAGGAGACAGCAGGAAAGGATCTCTGGAGAGAAGGAGGAAGGTGAGCAGGGAGCAGGAGCAGGTACAGATCAGCTGTTGCGATCTGAGAGCCAAGGGTGGAATGAGGCAGGAAGGGAGGTAGAGTGGATGGATCTGTGTTTGCCCAGAGAGCCCTAACAGCCCCTGGTAAGGTACAACCACAGAATCAGGCCTGACAGGGGCTGAAATAGTTCAGGAAGCCAAGAAAGATTCTATGGATCCAAGTGGAATCCAGACTGTCCATCTGCTCTGAGAGCAAAGCTTTCTCTGGTCACTTTTTTTTGCTTTGAAAATACAGCAGGCTGGTATTTTATGTCTAAAGTTGCTCCTGAAACTCTCTCCTTTATAGAAGAAATAGGCTATTTCACCAGGATGCTGTTGGGAGTCAATCCTTCCATCAGCAGTGAGCTGGAAAGATTTTTCCTCACTAGTTTATTTTGTCTGAGCACTCAAAATTTGTCTTGCTTCAGTGGCACATTTAGGGTCCACTGCCAAGCAGTTACCTTGAAGTGCTCAATGGCTATATCATAGTGGATTTGTTGACAAAATGCTTAGATCCTATTAAAGAAAGTTTTTCTCCTTTAATTCTGACAACATTAAACCAACAAACTATTTCACTCTGGTGTTCAACAACAGAAATAAATGCTTTTCTTCCCATTTTGATTCTTAAAGCATGGATATCATTTAGAAAACAAGAAAGATAACATGTAGAAAGCAAAGTGCTTGAACACTTTGGAAATGAAGCTTTTTGGAGTGCTATTGTCAGCTGGAGTGATTGGCTGCAGTTGTTTTATCTCCATTTTTGGAAGCTGAGGCTAAATGAATCCCTTGTTCGTTGAAAACACTCCCCCAGCTCTGTTAAATGTGTGGCTAAATACTCTGCTAATCACCTCAAGGTGATATAAGCCAAGGCTCAGCCTGGGTCTGGCTCCTCTCTTTACACAGATATTTGTCTGAAGTAATGTTGAGCTGAGAGAGGCAAACAAAATATTCTTCATTTTAAGGAAATTCCTATTTTCTGTTTCAGAATTAAATATTGGGGGGATAAAAGACAAAAAATACTTGAAAAGATAATTATTTCCTTTAAGGCCTTGATTATACACACAGAGATATACATTATACACATTGAAAATCCAGTGGTGGAAGCACTTGCCTCTGGGATTTGAATGCAGAGCTCTCCTTCTGTTATGTCCCTGTAAATCTTTTACCACCTTCCAGCAGCTCTGGCTCCACACAAGGACTCTGTTTGTGATCTTTCCTCAGTGCAACACCTTGCAGAGGTTCAGGGTTTGTAGTTCTTGTCTCTTCCCACACCACTAGAAGGTCTTTTCTCTTTGAAGTTCAGCTGTAAACTAAGGGCAAGCTGTCCTGTTCCTCACCTCCTACCCCAATACAGGCAAGCAAAAGAACTTGAGGAGAAACCAGAGAATGATATTGTGCCAAATCCCTATTCCTGCCTCTCCTCATTCTGCCTAATCACATTTCATCTTTAATATCAAAAAGATGAGGACAGATGATGTCATATTCCCAAAGCTAACTGAATTTTGTGTTGTGCACAGTGGATTGCTTGATCCAAGTCACATTTCAAGAGTGGAAGAGTGGATCTTGTCACCTTTATTTTTAATGATTGGCACTTCTCTGTAGACCTTAAAGCATACAGATCTCAGAGAAGGAGACAACCCAAGAAATCCTAGCACAAAGGTCTCTGAAGAATAAGGGATTCAGGGTAAGACTTTAACTCCTTTTCATTCCTGACCCTTAAAGTGTTTAGCCAAATGCATAAACTGGAAATCAATCTGGCAGGAGGTTACCACATTGCCTGCCTAGAAGGGAACCCAGAACAAAACACTGGAGAGATGTTGGTCATTCCCTTTTGCTAAAGGCAAGCTCTTCCTTTCCCCTTCCCTCCTCCAGCAGAGAGACAATGTGTTCCAGGCTCTGGGCTCTGTGTGCCTTGCACAAATATTTGTCTGCACATCGCCTGCCACTCTGGTGAGGAGCTGCTTTGCCACTGCAATCCTGGCATCTGCTAGGCTTTCAGGCTGGGAGTAGCTGGGAGACTGGGAGGTGCTTGGGAATCTCAGCAGGAAAAAAAAAGAGAGAGAGAGAGAGAGAGAGAGTGGATTTCCAATGCTAGATCTGCACCAGAAGCTTGGGGAGAGCCGGAGAGGTTCTTCTCCCACCCCAGACACCTGAAGCTGACACAGACACCTGGGCACTGTGCCTGCTGCAGGCACCTGCAGCCACAGGCAGTGAGTGTTGCAGTGTTCCCCCAGCCTCCTGAACACCTGCACTGCCAGGCACTAGGTGTGTGTGTGTGTCCACACATGCCATGCTCCACTGCTGCACTGCGGCACCGGCGTGGTCCTACCTCAGCTGATGCTCCCCACAGGACAGCAGGACAGGAGGGCAATGCAACACCTCCATCCCTCCCAAACACTTCAGGAGGCTTTAGGGGAGCAACTTGGATTGGGCTTGAAATGAGATCTTAAGGAACAACTCTGAGCAAAGCATTTGGCTTTTCAGCTTGTTGTCTCCGTTGAGATATCAGACTCCTCCAGAGCAATCCATCACCAGGAGAGCAAAAGCAATCAATTCCCTTTGGGACTTCCCTAAGGCCCTGAGAAAGATCCAAAGTACACAAGAGATGAAAAGCAGGTGGTAAAACTCACATGGCCTTCCCTCCAAGGCTTGTTCTAATCCTTGTGTGCTCTCAGAGTGGATCACTGGTTAACACCTCCTTAAAAGTGAATGAGTTTAGAACCACTGTGGAGCATCCTGGTGGGATTTGTAAAGCCAGCTGGAAATAAGTAGGAATAGGGCTCCCAATTCATTGGCAAATTGTATTAAAATCATCTGTCTTTGGATGCTGAACGAGCTTCATAAGTCATGTCCCTAGTACAACAGATGCTGGGATGTTAATTCAATCAAATATCCTAAATTTAAGCCTAGAGTTGAAATAGGAAAAGGGAAAAAAACAACCCAACCAAATAGCTAAGGAACAGTTAATGCAATATTCAATATTGATGTTTGTGTCTGAGTATCCTAAGGCTGCCCAGGCTATCTGGAGTCTTCAGCACTCGCTGAGATGAAAAGGAATTGCCCTTCAAGCTGCTTTGAAAAGCCTGACCATGGTTCCCTGCTGCCAAGTCAGGACTGAGCTGCACTATCCTGACTCCTGTAGGCACAGAAAGCATCCAGCCATGCCTTAAGAAAAACCCAGCCTTGTAGCTCTTAAGTTTGAACCTGCAACAGGGAAAGAAAACCCTTAGTGCCACCACATTGTAGTTGGAGTCAGCAGAGCCTTAAGCATGCTACTAGCTTAGTGCTTGTTGCCTGAGTAGGACTAGTGATGTTCTCCAACAGTGGCAGCCCTTCTTTACAGAGACCAGATGGCTCCTGTGGGTTTGGGTGGTGAGCTATAGCTCCCTTCCAGCTGGGGAAGGAGTGTGGAGGTTGTAGTTTTACCCTGGTTGTAAACAGACCCCACAGAGGTGTGTGTGTGGAGTAGCACAGCCTAGGGGCAACATCAAGCTTTGGCCTCTGAGCTGTAAGGGAAAGCTGTGCCAAGGCAGGATTTTGCAGGTGAGGTGCTGCTAGATGAGGGGAAGGGCTGGCTGGGTCTTGTTGGTGTGATGACTTGGTTGCTTTTCAAGTGCATGTTTTGTAGCCTTGCAGAATCCTGTGTGAATTCAAGCCCAGGGTTAGCAGCCCTGCTGCAGGGGACTGGAATCTTTTTGGGAGATAGACATCTTGTTTTGGGTTTGTTCAGCACTTAACACACGCTGTGACTCAGGCTTGAGGATTTTATGAAGGGCAAGGAAGAGAGGTTTCATCATCTGTGGCTCTGCACGTGAGTGCATGGACATGTGGAAAGGCAGCAGAGCCTTGGGTATCCTACTGAGCATCACACTGCAGGGAAGAGGAGAGGATTTTGCCTATTGTTTTATCTTCCTGTGGTTCCTTACACAGTAGCAGATCCCACTCCAGGAGAATCCCAAGGCACTTGCAGAAACTTCAGCACTCAACTCCCACAGGAATCAAAGCCAAGCCTAAAAGTTAGGCACTTGGTTGACCTGAGGATTAAGGGAGGTTTCCATCATGTTACTCTTCTTGTTATCTAGTGTTCTTTAAGGCTGTACAGTTTGCCCAAGTCACCTTCACAAACAGAGCAGCTGCTGGGGATTTGATTTCCCAAAGCATTCCATGTTTCCAGGTGCCCAACAGGACACACTGCAAATGAATGTTGATTTTTCAGGGACCCCTAAGCACCTGCCTCTCTCCTCAGGGATTCCCTTTCAGAGGGTCACAAACACAACTAGAAGGTACCTAAAGCTGCTCATTTCCTTTGCAAATCTAAAGCCCTGAGGAACAGTTCACCTAGCACAGGAAAACTGCATGGCTCCAGGCTCCCTGAATCAGAAGGAGCAGGAGCAGTCGGTGCCTGCTACCCTAGGATGACAATAGACCCTGCCATTAAAGCAGAAAGGAGAGTTTCTCCTAAGAAGGAGGAGAAAATTGCACAGTTCCCAGGGAGAACAACTGCAACCCTTTTCCAGTTAAGCTCACCAAATGATGAATGCTGTGCTCTGTAATTCTCTCTAAGCAAAGATTCCCTGGCTCCACGTTGCCAGCTGAATGTGCATGGAAAACTCAGTGACACAAAGCAACAGAAAACTTCACTTAGGGTTAAGATGTCCTCACCTAGAAGGTGCCAAAGGCTCCACAAAAGGGTTCAGTACATGGCAGGCTGCAGACTTAGCTCTTGCCCTGAACCTAGCAGAAGCAATGGGAAGCTCTCCAGAGCCAGGAGAGCAAAGGCTAGTTCAGATAATCATGGAATCCTAGAACAGTTGCAGCTGGAAGAGACCTTGAAGCTCATCAGTGCAGCCTTTGTCCTAGCCCTAGCAACCTGCTCAATGATGCTCCCCAATGCAACATCCACCTGGCTCTTCAACCCCTCCAGGGATGGGGACTCCAGCACCTCCCTGGGCAGCCTGTTCCAATGGCTCACAACCCTTGCAGCAAACAAATTCCTCCTAAGATCTAANAACTAAGTTAAACTAATAAGCCTCCTCTGACTTCAGAAAGCACAGTGAGAGCCCTGAGTGTTTGAGGAGCTGCTCTCACTCATAAAGGCTGTTTCCATTTGCTCAGAAGTAATCCATGCTCTGAAAGCACAGGCAGAGGGGGAAAGCTGCCCTGATCCCCTCAGCAGGTGCAGAGCTCGGCACGGTAAGGGAGCAGCAGGAGAGCTCTGCTGGCCCTGGTGACAAGCACTGTCCCCAGCTGCTGCTGGCAGCAGGGACACCCTGGGAAGGAGAGGAGCAGGCTGTGCAGCCAGGGTGGCAGAGGAGAGCTGTGAAAAGGTTCAGGTAGCTCTCTGCCCTTCCCAGCTTGTCTCCAGCAGCCCACACTGCCCAAGGCACGGCAATAGCTGAGAGCCCAAGCAAGCAAACCCAGCAGTCCTCCCCTTAAACTTCAAGCTGTTCCTAAGGGAGGCAACTCAGATCCCTGTGCTCTAAAGAAGGACATTGCCATATTCATTTCCCAGGGGGACCAGAAGACCAAATGAAGTGATATTTGTAAAGCTCTGGAGATGATTGGAGAGCAAATGGAACTCGAGAAAAGGAAAAAGGTTATTATCTTGTCATGTTTAGCCTGGGAGGAAGATTATCCATCTCTTTTGCCAGACCTATTTATCATCTTATTTTCTCCTGGCTTATCTTTTATCATCTTTCTAATCCCCTCCATCTAATTCAGCCAACATTTTAGTTAGGCACAGCTCCCACTACATACTGATGAAGGTGTACTTGGCACCAGAGGAAGGGATGTGCAGGTTTTAGCCACCCTGAGAAGGTGCAACACAGGTAGGGAGAACAATAGATGCCAACTAATGAGTTCACAACATATTAATGAATTAATGAATGATGGTTTTCTTTCCTAGAAGCTATGTGTTATATTCTTCTGCTGGCATATTGATGAGGGAATGGGTTGGGAAGAACTCCTTGTCCTGGATTTTGACAGAATGGATTGCATTCTGAGCTGAGTGATGCATATATGTTCTGCTCCCTGGGATGTGTTTGATACACACACACACACACAATATGTATTTAAGGGGATGTAATGCATGAAATAGGTTTCTCTGATGGGAAGCACTGGGATGCAGCATTTTAATCATGCAGGATTCTGAGCTGAATTTGAGGTGGATTGTGTTTTCCAAGTGTTGCTGATGATTTGGCTGAACTGACTCAGAGAAAACAACCAAGTTCAAGGGTTCAACAAGCAAACTGCAGCAGCATGATGGTGATTTTCCTGAATCCCAAAGCCTCTTGCATTTTTTCCCTTTCCCTCTCTAATCAAAGGGTACTTTCCCCTCCTTACTCCTAGTGAATGCATTCGAGTCTAAACTTCATCATCTCCAGAGCTCTTTCCTGGAATGGATGCAAGCAGAGCACTTGCTTAGGGAGAGCCAGGGGGCTGGGATGGATGATTACCCTCAGGCAGTCTCAGTGGAACATGCCAGGGTTCCTACAGGCAGAGCCTAATGCAGGACTTACAATGCTGAACAGCCTCCCATTATGGGGCTGCCTATGTTGTTGCACATCTCCCACATCCAGAGCTCCTTGTTAACATGCACACTGGTGCCTCCAAACTCCAGCAGCTCAGTTGGGGTTCATTAGCAGCCAAATCCTTCCAAGGGACATTGTTTTAGATAGGAAAGCATTGCCTTTCTGTCAGGATTGGGCTATTCATTGCATACAGCCTGGAGCTTGTGCTAAGGCTTGGGCTGAAAGTCTCCTTAGAGAGCAGAGCTGAGGTGTGGAGCTGTGCTTGAAGGATTTCACACAATCACAGAATGTTAGGGCTTGGAAGGGCCCTAGAGAGATCATCTAGTGCAACCCCCCTGCCAGAGCAGGAGCACCTAGAGCAGCTCACACAGCAATGTGTCCAGGCAGCTCTGCAATGGCTCCAGACAAGGAGACTCCACAGGCTCCTGGGCAGCCTGGGCCAGTGCTCTGGCACCTGAACTGCAAACAAGTTTCTCCTCAGCTTAATACTAAACCTGCTGTGCTCCAACTTGCTCCCATTGCCTCTTGTCCTACCATGGGATGCCATGGAGCAGAGCCTGGCTCTCTCCTCCTCACACTCACCCTTCACATATTTCTAAGCATTGCTGAGGTCTCCTCTCAGTCTCCTCTTGTCCAGGCTGAAGAGACCCAGCTCTCTCAGCCTGTCCTCCTAGGGCACATGCTCCACTCCTNTTATATTATATATAATTATATATATTATCTATGATATTATTTTTGTATATATAATTATAGATATTATAATATATTACTATATAAATATTATATAATACAATACAATATAATATATTACTATATAAATATTATATAATACAATACAATATAATATAATATAACATAACATAATATAATATAATATAAATTATTATATTATTATTATTATTATTGAGGGTTGTCTTGAGCTGTACACACAGCATGTACCACAGTGGGCCCCCAGCTTATGTGAGGGCACCTGAAAAGCTCTCTGTGGTAAAGGGGTGGCTTTGAAGCATGGCTGTGTGCTGCAGGAAGCAGTAGGTGATGGGACAACTGCTCAGCTAGGTCTCAGAGACTCTGCACTACTGATGGAGGAGCTCTTGCCCATGAGAGCTCTGAGAGCAAGAGTGCTGTGTTCTGCTCTCAGTATGCTCTCATCCTGATTCTCTTCCCTTCCAGCACGTACACCAGGGACTGCCCTAGAGCTTCTGAGGGCTGCTCTGATGGGGAAATCTCAGTCCAATTTAATCAGCAGCTATTAAATAAAGACAAGGCTTATCACTGATAGATAGACACCAAAGTGTTGCTGCACAGCTTGAGCATCACCTTCCTCTTACTTGTTTACCAGGAGCATGCAAGACATCTAATGGTTTAGTAATCTAATGTGAGTAAACATCTAATTACCAGCTCTAAGAGGGCAAGGAATAAACAAGCAACTAGGATGAAGTTAGCAGCTATTGTAACTTTGATTCCTTCTCTGGAATCTTGCATGAAACATGCTGGTTGCTCTCATCTGACACATGTGCCACTGCTTCTCAGGAGGAAGTCAGGTGCCTGCTCATTCATTCAGAGCTCAGCTCTATTTTTAAAGCCTGAAAAACACCCAAAAAAATTGTACAGCAAAAGGGACAAAATTGCTCCTCAACAAAGGGACCTATCACCAGCCTGTCAATAAAGTGCCCAAGGCCAGAAGCTGCCTTTCAGAGAGGCTCTGCAGCCTGGACATGTGCTTTGAGAGCTATTAAGGGACGTGAGCAACATGATGATTATCTCATAGGTGACATTTTCATTGGCTCTTGGGGCAAAAGAGAGAGATGGGTTTGAGGTGGCTGTGATCAATGTTCAGCCTAGACCCACAGAAATGGCAGGAGAGCATGTGGGAGCTGGGTCTGGAAAGCACAATGCACAAGAAAAGGGAAGGGGGGAGGAAGACATAAGGAAGGTGGAAGGATTTGAGAATCCTGGAAGCTGAAAGAAAGAAGCAAGCAGGAGACAACCTGAGAAATGAGAGTGGGAAGGTCAGGAGGACTGGCAGAGCTCCTGAGACTGGGGAGGGCAGGAAGAGGAGAGGAAGGGACTGCAGCATTCCTAAGGGAGAAGTAGGAGAAGGGAAGGATCTCTCTGAATGAGGAGAAAGTGGCATAGACAGAATCACACAATCATTCAGGTTGGAAGAGACCTCTAAGATCATCAAGTCTAACCATCAGCCTATCACCCCAATGCCACTAAAGCATGTTCCTTGCTGTGCTTGTGCAGGGAGAAGTCTCTTGCAGGCACATCACCATGCCTCCCATCACAGACAAGCAGCACTGTCCCAGGCCAAGCCCAGGGTGTCCTGCTCCTCACCACTTTATCAGGACACAGTTGCACTGGGAGCCTCTGGAGGGAGGCATAGGAAGAGAGCAAAGTGATGCTCAGGGGCTGGAACACCTCTGCTCTGAGGACAGGCTGAGGGAGCTGGGATTGTTCAGCCTGGACAAGAGANTGATTCTATGTGATTCTTCTCTTAGGAGAGAAGTGTAGCTATGGTTCTTCTGCTCCTTCAGCAGCAGTGCTGCCCATCTAACCTTCCTCCATCTCTCTGCCCATCTAACCTTCCTCCATCCCTCCTCTCTTTGTGCTGCAGGTCCTAGGGCAAGCCTGGAGCTAGGAGCAGACGGCAGACTTTGCTGGGTGGCAAAGCAGAGCTCTGCAGAGCAGAGACCTGAGCACAGGTAAGCATCTCACTGCATGCTGGCTAATGCCCAAGGGACCAGAGGTGCTGTGTGCTCACCAGGGCCAGGAGCTGGCTCAGTGTCCCTGTCCCCAAAGCTCCTGTTATAGTCCCAACTCCTCTTTTTTTCCAGTGAGGCATATCTCAGCCCCTAGAAGCTTCTGTGCATCTCCATTGATACACAAGTGCATGCTCACAGTGTCAATCACATCAGGCAGAGGCAAGCTTCTGCTCTGCACTCCCCAGGATCTTCAGAACAGTAATAATAATCATAATAAAAGATGTTGTGTTACCAGTTAAACACTGGGAATAACTCTCCATCCTAGGCAAACTGATGCTGAAGACAGGAATCAACCAAGAGGTTCCCTCTGGAGGCATCTCCTCAGGTACATGCTGAATGCATTAGCAGTGCCTTTCTCCAGTGAGCTGTGAGGGGAAGAGCAGGGAGCAAAGAATAGAAGGGAAAGTGGTTAAAAACAACTCTATTTTTCCACCCCAGTCTCCCCCAGAACTCTTTGGAGATGCTGAGCTCTCCACTTGAGAGAATTGGGCTGCTGCTTTGTAAGCAGGAGTAATATTTTAGAAGCCAGGCTGAGAATCCTGTTTGGTTTTTAATTCCAACTCTGTAATATTTTCCTCTAGCCCAATTTGCTGTCCTGATAAAGAATGTAACTAATGGCTGAGGTCTCCTCCTTTCCCCAGCAGTTTGGCTTTTTGTTAAAACAAGCAAAGGGAACCTGAGGAAACAATCTCTGGGAGGATCCAGCCTGGCAGTAATCTTGTCATCTGACTCCAGACAACTCAGAGACATGCAGAACCCTCAGGAAAATTCATCTCCAGCCTCCCAGCAGAGCCTGGGGAGAGCCCTTGAAGTGGTAATTAAAGTCTATTGAGTGGCAACTGCACCTGTTTGGAGAGGAGCCTCTGTGGGGAAGAGGTGCACAAAGGGAGATGAGCAGCAGAGAGGGAGTGTGGGAGAGGAGCTGCTGGATGGGGGGGGGGGTATGAAGGGAAAGGGAAAGAAAAGGGGAAAATCACTAAACCTAAGTGTTTGCTGAAGAAGTCTATCCACTGAGGTGCTTTTGTTTTCCTTTGCTCCCTGCATCCCTTCAGACAGGCAGCCAGCTCCTGCCCCACTCCCACACCACTGATGGAAATTCCAGGGGGGTTTTATCCCCCTGCCAGCCTGAGCCCTGGACCTGCTCCTCTTCTGGTGTAATACAGCCCACACTCCTTGTGGGCTTTCAGCTAGGGCTCATTTACAGCAGCAGCAGCAGCTCTGGCCCAGGGCACTCATTAGCAGTGCCTGGGCTCCTCAGGCTGGCAGCCAGGACATGCCACTTCTTGTCTTGTCTTTTTTTTTCCCCCCTAGAAGAGAGCACATCCTTCTGTGTCAGCTTTGTCACCCCAGTGCCAATCCTCCAGCAGCTGGCAGGAGGAAAGCAGAGCTGCTGCTAGATGTTGGCAGACATGGCTGAGGGCAGAGAGCTCCTCCTGGAAGGTAAGAGCTGAGGGGAATGGGAGAAACTAGAGAGGTGCAATGTTAGGATGCTAGGTTAGCAGATGTCTGATGCAGGCTCACCTCAAACATCCCCAGGATCTGTAGGTGAAGTCGTGAAAACTTAGCTTCTTCATAAATGATGCCAAGCTTGGAGCAGTGGCTGGCACACCAGGAGCTGTGCTGCCATCCAGAGTGACCTGGACAGGCTAGAGACATGGGCAGGGAGAGACTGAATGACATTTAACAAGGGGAAGTGTAAAGTACTGCATGTGGGAAAGAACAAGCCCATGG
>VWZO01003634.1:31197-70366 GCA_013396975.1 Bucco capensis
GCAGTAGAGCCTCTCATCTCCCTGAACACTCTTCTGCTCTGAAAGGAGCCTTTCACCCCAGCAGCTCTGCAGAGCTAGGGCTGTTGAAGGATACTTTTGTTTCTTTGCCTTTCTTTTTTCTTTCCCCCAGCTGCTTACAAAAAGTGCCTGTAGCACGCTTGGTTTGAAGATGGGAAGGACACTGTCCCTCCTCTGGTTTCAGTGGTGGAGGTAAGTAAGCCTCACTCAGACAAGGAATAAAGTGCAGCTCTTTCCTATGGATGTGAGCCAGCATTGTCCTTTCACACCTTACTCCTGCCATAGGTGAGGTATTAACAGGAATAAAGCTGGGTAGGGAAAGCAAAGCTTAAACCTGGGGTGAAAGGAAGACTGCTCATCAACAAATTCAGAGGAGAGGAAACAGTGCAAGGGGTTTGTTTTTCTTGCTGAAATCACTCTCTCGGCAGGATCCCAGGAAGCTCAGGACTATCATTCTCTTTTTATTTGCTAACTGATTCCTTTTCTCCTTCATTCCCAAGACTATCTTGCATTTGCTTATTTTATTTGCAGCTGAGAGACAGACTACTCCTGGAGAAGTTTCTCCTAGGGTAAGGAAAAAGGAAACCCTGCTGAGCCCTGATATCCCTGGAAAAAACAAAGAAACAAACCAAACCATCATCCAAATTTTTATAGGCATAGATAAGTCTCCTGAGGGAGAGAAATGGAGCAGAAACTCCCAGATACAGTCACTGGAGTGAGATTTGACACAAAGAACACTGATTTCTTTTTTTTTTTCACTGCAAAGGGCAGAATCCATCCCTGAAATGAGAAACAAATGTGGAAAGAATGAGAACAAGCAAGGAAAAGCAACAGAAGAAGAGAAGAAGGACAATGTCTCTCAGGTGGTCTGGCTCTGTGTGGAAGACTAGTGATTTTGTTGTTCTGATTTATGAAGGTGACAACAAATCATAGCCTGCCATCCAGCACAGACCTCAGCTGCCCTCTGAGAGCTTCACCACACCTGGAAGCTAAGTAGGTATTGAAGAGCTTTGCTGTGCTGCAGCTTGCATTGGGACTTTCTCTGCTCCTTGCTTCCCATCCCCTTGGAGCAAGCAGGACTCCCAGGTTCTCTTTCCTACCTGTCTATTGACCTCTTGTAATTTCTCAGCCCAGGCTCTGCCTTTTTGGTGCTTTTGTAAAAGGAAATAGTGATTCTTGCCTTTTAGGAAGTTGGCTAAAGCCTGTGTGTCCCTTATTGCTGCTGTGGCTGAGCTCCTTATTCCATCCTGCTGGCTGCAGGAGGTTGGACTAGGTGACAGCTAAAGGTCCCTTCCAACTCCAACCATTCTCTGATCCTAGGATCACAACTTCCAGCAGGCAGCCCCAGCTTATCCAGGGATGGAGGTGACAGCATGCCAAGACACACAAAGGCAATTGGTGGCTCCACAAAAGCAAAAGGAGCCCAAGGCTTAGGTCCAAATGGGATGCTCATGCTACCTTGCCCTTTGCCTCAATTTTTTTGTCCTTTGGGAAAGGGAGAGAATCCAAAGATACTCTTGCTGTAATCAGACTACCTGTGAGGCAGAGCAATGCTCATCCCAGGAAATCTATTGCCCAAAGGATTTAACAAGTGCACAAATTGCTGTCCTTTGACAAGGGGTGAAAGAAAAAGATCCCTGTATCACAAGCAAGAAAGACTCACTCTCCCTCTCCTCCTCCTCCCCTACGGATACATTAAATCTACACAAATTCTGAGGGCAGCAGTGCAACCATTAATGTTGAAATTGCCAGCCTGGTGTCTAATGTAAATGAAACTACATTGATTTAGTGTTAGCCAACATGCCTCTCCTGCTTGTTCATCTTCTGTAGGCTGATCAAAATCCTTCCTTCCAGGTAGCTGTGGCCTCATGGCCTATATAAGCTGAGAAAATAATGTCATCACCAGCCTTAATGATGAAGGTAGTTATAGGACAAAAGCCCCTGCAGCAAGGTGGGTATTGGGTCATTGTTCCTGCTAATGTCATGGTGCCATTTCTCCCTATTTTTAGAATTGTTCTCTTTGTACAGCAAATTTCTCAGCTAGTTGCTTAGCTAATAGAAGATCTTCTCTTCACTGGACCAAGTAGCAAGAAGCCATTGTCCTCTGACTTCTGGAAATCAGACAAAACTCAAAGAGCTGAAGAGATTGAGGATAACAACATGGTACACAGCTGCCTGCCAACCTAAATTTAAACTGGGGGGAGAGGGGGGGGGAGAAAAAATGAGTCTCTCAACTCAGTCTGCTGCTAACCCTCAGTGCAGTGACAGACTGAGCACAAAGAGCTTGCAGAACATTTTGCAGGCATCTCAATGATGTGCTGCTCACGCTTTCAGAAGGAACTCAGGGAGTCAATCAAGCAGCACAGGCTCTGTTCCTGAGTTATTGAAAGGCTTTTGGAACTCCTAGCACAGATCCAAACTTCATCACACATTGAGGGAAGAGATGTGGAACAATGGATTAAGAACTCTTGAGCCTTCCGTGCTGAAAATGTTCCAAACTATATATCCAAAGGCTGTTATTATTCCCTCCATTATATAACACCTTATTATAGATATATATGATATTATTATATATTATATTATACCATAAATTATATTATATATAATAAAATTTAAATTATATTATATATATAAGATACATATAACATATATTATATATAATTATATATAATATATATTATATATATAATAATATATATCATTATATAGTCTAATTTAATATATATTAAATTATATATATTATATATCGTGATTGGCATCCCTGNTAAAATAAGGTGTCCCAGACACCTTAGCATGATTTGAAGCTCTTTGGCTTTGGTTGCCCTATAAGCACTAAGTAAATTCTGAGTTGCAGCCTAAATAAGCAAGACAGACAAAGGACAGTTATCATTCCCATGTTATTGGCAGGGAAATAAGCCATAGGAAGATCAAATGAGCAGCCCAAGGTCACAAAAGGAATCTCTAGCAAAGGTGAGGTCTCAGCACAGCTTTTTCTTCAGTCTCTGCCCAATCCTTTAGCCATCCACTCACTTGCTTTTGAAGTACCCTGTCATTATTTCTGGGAAGAAAATTATGCAACTCTTCCAGCAGCCAGTACTGTGTAATTCAGCTTGTCTGGGAAGGAATATGAAATGGCAGTTTCAGAAAAAATTAACCCTCCTGCCACACAATCTGGCAGCCCTGTCAAAACGACTCATTTTTTATCTGCTCTTCCTCTGCTGGGTATTTAATTTCCCTCTGTTATTCTCAGAATCCTGGCTGGGAGTTTATCTGCACTACCCTTACAAAACCTTCACAGGAGTCTCCAGAGCCTTGTGGAGGACATATTCTGCAGCAGAGGGATGTGACAGTTTTGAGGCTTTCATTTCTCTCCCAGATGTTCAGATGCAGGCTGCGTTACTCAGAGCTGTCACTTGCCCAGGGAGCTTTCCTGGCACTTTCTATGACAAGCAGCAGGAGCTGGAGCTCTGCAGGAGGCCCCAGGAAGCAGCCAGCCCCACTATCAGCTGGGGTGTCATAGAATGATAGAACCCTAGAATGGTTTGGCTTGGAAGGGACCTCTGGAGCTCATCTAGTCCAACCCCCCTGCAGTGGCCAGGGACATCCCCAACTAGAGCAGCTTGCCCAGAGCCCTGGCAAGCCTCACCTGCAATGCCTCCAGGGATGGGAACTCAACCACCTCCCTGGGCAACCTGGGCCAGTGTTCCACTACCCTCGTGGGGAGCAACTTCTTTCTAATATCCACTCTAAATCTACTCCAATTTCAAACCATTGCCCCTTGTCCTTTCCCTCCAGGCCTTTGCAAACAGGCCCTCTGCAGCCTGCTTGGAAGTTCCCTTTAGGTCCTGGAAGGTCACTAGTAGTCCCCTGAAGCCTTCTCTTGTCCAGGCTGAACAATCCCAGCTCCCTCAGCCTGTCCTCAGAGCAGAGGTGTTGCAGCCCCTGAGCATTCTCGTGGCCTCCTCTGCACCTGCTCCAGCAGCTCCATGGCCTTTGTGTGTTGAGGGCTCCAGAGCTGGACCCAGTATTGCAGAGGAGGTGTGAGCAGAGCAGAGTGAAGTGGCAGAATCACCTCTCTGCATCTGCTGGTCAACCCTGTGTCACACCCTGGCAGATCTTGTGTTTCTCATTGTTATCTCTGTGGAAGAAGGAGCTGCACCTCAGTGTGGTTCAGGAGGCAGTCTCCACTGGTTTGGGACATTTAATTCCTGTGGTGGTGCCCTCAGTAAGAGAAGCCAAAGGGTGCAGGAGAACCAATGTGACAAAGGAAATGGATCAGGATGAACCAGAGCACCTCTGGTTTCTGCCCCTCTGCAGGTAGAAAGCCTGCCCTAGACCTCTCAGGCTGGTGGAGTCAGAGCCCACTTGCCCCTACCTTCAGCTCTCTTTCACTTCCCACACCAAATAATCCATTTATAGCTGGATCAGGGCTGAGGGATTGAGGCTTGAGTATGTTTTGTATTCCCAGATCTACAGGGAGAGGCTGTTGTGACATTGCTCTTCCTGCTCTTTATTCTCTCATTACTAAGCAATTTCTTTATTCATGGAAAAAACCACAATCCATTTGCATCAGCTGCATCTCTACCCTGTGATGTTTCTGATAGCCCACCCCTCAAGAACTGGGGGGAGGAGGCTCTGCTGTCAATTTGGGACCTAAAAAAGCCTCTTTGGTGTTCTGGTGAATCCCATCTGCGTTCTAGGAAGGGGAAATTAATAGGAAGCTTTAGTTAATAGATACTTCAGATAAAAGTGAGAGTGCATCTGATCACCATAGCAACAGGCAAGAGGCAGCAGGGAGGAAATGTCACCATGTCTGTGCCTTGACCTGCAGCACAAACAGCCCTAAGAGCTGTGGCTTTCCCACAGGGTTGCAGGGAAGTGGGGCTGGAGAGGTGCTGAGGCACACTGCCACAACACCTGCAGGCTGACAGGTTAACAGCCAAACAGACCAGGTGTGCTGACACCTAGTTACTGACCACATCACAGCTTCCCTCTCTCCAGCTCCCTGAAAGGAGGTTAGAGCTAGGTAGGGGTTGGTCTCTTCTCCCAAGGAACAAGGGACGAGAGGAGAGGAAATGGCCTCAAGCTGTGCCAAGGGAGGTTCAGGTTGGATATTAAACACAGGCTGCCCAGGGCAGTGATGGAGTCAGCATCTCTGCAGGGGTTTAAAAGATGTGGAGATGTGGTGCTGAGGGCCAAGGTTTAGTGGTGACTTGGCAGTGTTAGCTTAAGAGTTGGACTCAATGATCTTAAAGGTCTTCTCCAACCTAAACAAGTCTGGGTTTTAGCTTGTGACCATAGGAGTGTGCAAAAGGGACACAAGAAGAGACAAGGGACACACCCAGGGGCACTTCAGGCTTGGGGGGCAGTGGCTGGAGAGCTGCCAGGCACACAGGGACCTAGGGGTGCTGAGTGACAGCTGAACAGGAGCCAGCAGTGTGCCCAGGGGGACAAGAAGGCCAAGGGCATCCTGNTGTTCTAGGATTCTATGATTCTAAGAATAACTTCTCTGCTGTGAGGCTGCCCAGAGAGGTTGTCGAGAGATTCCAAACCCATCAGGACACAATCCTCTAGGGTGACCCTGCAGGGTGGTTGGACTAGATGAGCTCTGGTGATCCCTCCCAACCTTACCCATACTGTGAATACTCTCACCTAGCAAATACCCCAGAGCAGAGCCACTCCTGCTGGCCTGGCACAACACGGAGCCACCAAAGCCACCTTTGCTGCTTTTCTTGTCATGTCCAAAGCTCCTGTGTCCCTGAGCACATCACACACGTAGGTGACACCCTCCCAGGCACAAGCAGACCTTGGGTGGGAATCCTGCCATGGATACTTTGGCTCTGGCTCTCAGGAGCACCAAGCACCTGCTGCTCCCCTTGGCTTGAACAGCTGCTGAAGTGAATATTAGGCCCACGCTGGCTGTTATGCAAAAGCAGTTCCTTAGCAACAAAAATGATATTGTGTGTGAAGGCAACATGCATTAGCAGGATAATCCTAGGTAATTCCAGACAAGGCCTAACTGGGTGGATGGATGGATGGATGGCCTGAGTAATAATCATGATAGACAGAATGGTAATAATGGAAATAATGAGGCTAATCTTATTGCCCTGAAAAGGAGAAGAAACAGCTATAAATAAAAGACAACAGGAGAAACCCTCTGCCAACTCCCCATATAAAGATTAGTGCCACTGAAATTCAACTTATACCCTAAAAATAGGTTCTGATAGCTAAAGCTTAGCTCATCTAAACTTGGCTATTTATTGCCTTATTTTTCCCTCACTGCCCCTCTGCTCTGCTTTGCTCTGCAGTGCTGGGTCCAGTTCTGGAGCCCTCAGCCATGGACCTGTTGGAGCAGATCCAGAGGAGGTCACAGCAATGATCTGAGGGCTGGAAGCTCTCTGCTGTGAGGCCAGGCTGAGAGAATTGGGGTTGGTCAGCCTGGAGAAGAGAAGGCTCCAGGGAGACCTTCTTGTGGCCTTTCAGGGAGCTTTATAAAAGAGGTAGAGCCACTTGACCTGTGCAGATAGTGCTAGGACAAGGGGTGATGGTTTTAAACTGAAAGAGATTTAGATGAGATATTAGGAAGAAATGCATTACTCTGAGGGTGGTAAGACACTGGAATAGGTTACCCAGAGAAATTTTAGATGCTCCATCCCTGGCAGTGTCCCAAGCGAGGTTGGATGGGCCCTGGGCAAGCTGCTCTAGTGGGTGACATCCCTGCCCATGGCCAACCCCCCTGTTGGAACTAGATGATCTTGAAGGTCCCTTCCAACCCAAACCATTCGAGGATTCTAGGATGTATTATCATTCAGGAATGGAGGAAGCTGCACATATATTCCTATGGCAGTGAGCAATGGGAATGAATCTGTGTTTGCTGCCACAGATGAGGCTTTGCTACCTCCAGGCTCTCTCATCCAAGGTGGAAAAAGCTGCACTTTAAAACACTCTGCCAAACCCAAATTAAAACCACATCACACTGATATGCTGTAGTTATTGTATTTTGAAGTTCAATCAGGTATTGAACAGAAAATCCAAACTCCCACGAGATTTACACAGTCACAGGAAAACCTTCACAGCCTCAGGTTTGCACTGAAAGGCTGATCCTGGGTCACCTCTCCCAGGTCACTGATCTTGGGTCACCAATCCCGAGTTATCTATCCCAGATCAGCTATTCCAGGTCACCAATCCATGGTCACCTATCTCAGTTCACCTACTCTGGGCCACCAATCCTGGCTTACTTATCCCAGGTCACCTACTCCAGGTCACCGATCCAGGGTCACCTTCCCTGGGTCGCTTATCCCAGACCACCTCCTCCGGCTCACCCTCCCCAGGCTTTCCGGGCGCCCTGGCACAAGGCCCAGGCTCTCCTTGCCCTCCCTAGGTCCCATCCCACAGTGGGCTCCGCTCCCTCGCCCCATGCTCGGGATCAGCCAAGCCCCAGCTTCAGGCCTCGCTCTCCCGCAGAAGCCTCGCCGGGGGCGAGCGGAGCAGAGCGGGACCGAGCCCCGCGCTCCTGGGCCACCACCCTGCCCCGGGTCCAGCAGCCCGCGCGGGGCGGCGCGGGGCACGCTGGGAAGAGCAGTGTGGATGCCACAGGGACCCCTCGGCGGGGCGAGGCTCCGCCAACACCGAGACTACCCTTCCCGGCACTCACCGCGCTGGAAGGGGCACGGCCCCGGCTCCTCCCGCTGCCTGCCGGGACACCGAGTCCAGACCGACACCTCCCCGCGAGGCCTCCCTGGGCCGAGAGACTACACTTCCCGCCGGCCCCCGCCAGCCCCGCCTCTGAGCGCCTGTCGCCGCCATTTTGTTTCGCCTTCCACCGTAAGATGGCGGCCGGGCGGAGAGACTGAAGGTTGCTGCGCTGAGGTGAGGAGCGTCTCGCCGGGCGCCTCCGGCCCCGCAGGGCTATTTCCTCCCCTCTCTTCCCCTGAGGGTTTGCCCTCGCCCTTCCTCTGCCCCGAGCAGAGCTGGGGGAGTGGAGGAGCAGCTAGTCCATGGCCAGGAGGTGGCCGGTGCGGTCGCCGCGGCCTCAGTCGCCATGGACCTGCGCACGGCTGTGTACAACGCGGCCCGCGATGGGAAGCTGAAGCTGCTGCAGAAGCTGCTGGGCAGCCGGAGCCGGGAGGAGCTGGAGGCGCTGACGGCAGGGCCCGGCGGAGGTGATGGGCCCGGGGGAGGGAGCACCCCGCTGCTGATCGCCGCCCGGCACGGGCACCTGGAGGTGGTGGAGTACCTGCTGGATCACTGCGGGGCCCGCGTGGAGGAGGGAGGCTCGGTCAACTTTGACGGGGAGACCATCGAGGGGGCCCCGCCGCTGTGGGCGGCATCCGCTGCCGGGCACCTGGGGGTGGTGCGCAGCCTCCTGGACCACGGCGCTTCGGTGAACCAGACCACGCTGACCAACTCCACGCCCCTGCGGGCTGCTTGCTTTGATGGGCACCTGGAGATCGTGCGCTACTTAGTCGGGGAGCGCGGGGCCGACCTGGAAGTAGCCAACCGGCACGGACACACTTGTTTGATGATTTCTTGCTACAAAGGGCACCGGGAAATTGCTCGTTACTTGCTAGAGAAAGGGGCTGATGTCAACCGCCGGAGCGTGAAGGGGAACACTGCCCTGCATGACTGCGCTGAGTCTGGTAGCCTGGAGATCCTGCAGCTCCTGCTCCGCTCCAAAGCCCGCATGGAGAAAGATGGCTACGGCATGACTCCTCTGCTAGCTGCCAGTGTCACCGGTCACACCAACATTGTGGAGTACCTCATCCAAGGAGGGCTGCAGCAGGAGGAGGAGGAGGTTGCAGGGAACCAAAATGGGACCTGTGCCTCAGGTGGGAGCCATCAGAGGTGCTGCAGTGGAGGCAAGGAAGCTCCTCAGGGCTGTGAGGGTGAGGGATGTGAGAGATGTTGTGCCTCAGCTTCCAGTCAAGATGAGCAGCAGGTCCCTAACGTGTTCTGCACTCGAGAAGCTGCTGTGGAAGCACTGGAATTGCTGGGGGCTACGTTTGTGGATAAGAAACGTGATCTTTTGGGAGCCCACAAGTACTGGCGAAGAGCGATGGAGCTTCGATGTGAGGGTGGGCAATACCTGCCTAAACCTGAGCCTCAGCAGCTGGTGTTGGCCTACGACTATTCTCGAGAAGTGAGTTCACTGGAGGAACTGGAAGCCTTGATTACTGACCCGGATGAGATGCGTATGCAGGCCCTGCTGATCCGAGAGCGCATCCTGGGGCCTTCCCACCCAGACACTTCCTATTACATCCGGTACCGAGGAGCGGTCTACGCTGACTCTGGCAACTTTGAGCGCTGCATTAACCTGTGGAAGTATGCTCTGGACATGCAGCAAGGCAACCTAGAACCTCTCAGCCCCATGACTGCCAGCAGTTTCCTTTCCTTTGCTGAGCTTTTCTCTTATGTGCTACAGGACCGCTCCAAAGGCACTTTAGCTACGCACTTGGGCTTCACTGACCTCATGGGAGTACTGAGCAAAGGGGTCAGGGAGGTGGAGAGAGCCCTCATGCATGGCAAGGACCCTGTAGTTGACTCAGCACAGTTCACCAAGACATTGGCCATTATCCTCCACTTGGTCTTCTTGCTGGAGAAGGTGGAGTGCACCCCGGAGCAGGAGCACCAGAAGCGCCAGACCATCTACCGCCTGCTGAAGTGCAGCCCCCGGGCCAAGAATGGCTTCACTCCTTTGCATATGGCTGTGGACAAAGATACCACAACAGTTGGACGTTATCCTGTGGGCAAGTTCCCCTCACTCCACGTGGTGAACTTGCTTCTGGAGTGTGGAGCTGACCCGGATAGCCGTGACTATGACAACAACACCCCACTGCATGTGGCTGCCCGCAACAACTGCCCGCTGATCATGAGTGCCCTGATGGAGGCTGGAGCTCACATGGATGCCACCAATGCCTTCAAGCAGACTGCTTACGAGCTGCTGGATGAGAAGCTGCTCACCAAGAGCATGATGCAGCCCTTCAATTACATCACCCTCCAGTGCCTTGCTGCTCGCGCCCTGGACAAGCACAAGATTCCCTACAAGGGTTTCATCCCTGAGGAGCTGGAAGCCTTCATTGAACTGCACTAGGGTGGGAGAGCTGAAGTCCCCAGCCTTTCCCATCACCCATTTCACCCCACAGAGGTAGTGCAGCCTGAGATCTTGGGCCATCCCTGCCTGGGTGTTGAAGGCCATCTTCATCCTTGTCTGTCACCGTCAAGCTGGTGCGCGCAGGGGTAGGGGAGGAGGAGGCTTGAGAGCTCATGGCTGTCCCTCATTGTTGTCATCTTCAGGTACCAGATCTCTCCAGTGCACTGTATCCAGAGAAGGCCACAGCCCCTGCCCTTTCCCATGCCAACCATCTTGCCCTGAGGAGGATGGAAAATGGAGTTTCCCTGGGACCTGCTGCCTCTCTCTCCCGTTAGTGCTGGATTAATTCAGTGTTAAGCTTTGGAGCAGCCACACATCACACGTGCTCTAGCCCTTCCCATCCCAGATACTGAACAGATAGGAATGCAAGTGAGGAATAGAATACCTTCCCACTCATTCTTTTCCCCACCCCCTTCTCAGATTTGGTACAGTACCAGTCTAACAGACAAGAGGCTTGTGCTCTGCTGAGGTAGTTGCCTTGCATGGCAGTAGGGCTCTGGGTGTGCTGAGGATGGGGTTTTTTTTTCCGACCTTGGTTGGCCAAGTAGCAGGTAGTGTTAAAGGTTTGGGATTGCAATGATGATGCATAAAGCTGGGTTGTTTTTTCTCTTTTAGAGCCAGGCCCTATCTATGCTGCAAGACTTCTTCAATCCTGTAAGATATAGTAAGGTCAGTTCTGGTTATACAGTTTCATCAATAGATGTTGGTTTTATGAATGGGGAGGAGAAAGTGTTACCTTCAAATCCTGATGTGGCATTCAGGCCCTTAGTTTGCCCATTGTGCGAATGTTCACTCTCTTCCCTGCATGGGGATCTTTTAGCTCCAGAGGTCAGCAGGGATGGAGCTGGCAAGGATGGCTGTGGCCAGGTTTCAGAGCCAAAGCACTCCACTTTGAAGCATCTCTGAGGATGTGCTCCTGCAAGCCCTCTAGGATGGGAGGTACTCTTAGTGTGGGTGGTGCTTGGAGGGGGTTTAAAAGCAAGTGAGCCTTGGTGGCATGTTTGCATGAGGGTGGTCTGAAGGAAGGAGGAGGGAAGAAATGAGAGTTAAAGGTGCCTTCTTGTTCTTCTGAGGTTTGTTAGTATCGAGTGGTTGGGCTCTGTTAATGATCCTGTTCTGAAAAGCTACATGGGGCAGGTTGTTAGCATCTGGTTTTTGGCTTTTGATTCTATTTTGCAACTTCTGCTGAGGATGGTGCTACTTCAGAGGTTGAATTTGAAATCTCATTTGGAGTCTGTTTGGGCAAGCTCCTTCCTTGAATTAGGATCTGCACACAACTTGTTTTTCCTCTTGAAATCCATAGTCTCAGGGTAGGTATTTGCCTCCATTAGCAGCACCCTGGTTGGTGGTAAACAGTGTTGGGAAACATGATGCTGTTCCAGCAGTTTCTCCTCTTGCAGGGGGAGTGACTGGGCTTTGGCAGCCTGTGGCTCATTTCTTGGCCCTGGGCAGAGTGGAAAGCACAGTTGGGGGTGAAGCAGCTGCCTCTGAGCTTTGGGAAAGGTCAAGCCTGGGAGAGCAGAACCCTAACAACCAACCATGCACTATATGCTACTGAAGCTTCTCTACTTGCATTTATAAGCCAGCAGCTGCATATGCCTCAATAATCCAATGCTCTCTGCCCCCTTAAAGGTGTTGTAGATCTGCCATGCCATTTTTTTGCAGTGTTAACTAGCTATAAAGCAAGGAGGTTTAACTTCTGTTGAGATGTAAAAGTGCAGAGTTAGTTTAGCTGCATTCTACTTGATTTTTTTTTTTTTTGTTCTTTCCCCTTTTGGCTGAAACCTGAACTAAACTGCAGGAATGGAATTGGTTCATTTGTGAGCTGATGAGTGCTCTTAACTTTAAATAATAAAACAAAAAATGGCTGCTAGAATGCAAGTGCCTTGGACTTCTTGCTGCTAAGCCTCTTGTTTTCAGCTCCTCTCCTAGGGATGTGGGTGTGGAAATCCTGGGTGTTGGCAGGCACCTGAATTTACTCCTGGGAAAAGCTTTGCAAACACTTTCCCTGCAAAAGGGTAACAGTGACATGGAAGTGACACCTTTCTTGATAGCCTTTTGCCTTATCTTTTGGTGTGAATGGAACAGTGTGAAAGATCCTGACTCAGACATTGCCTTAGAGCTGGGACTGTGGGCATGGCAAGCAGAAAAGAGAGACACTGTGTGGCTAGCAGCACAGAATCCCTGTGCTTAAGGTTGGAAGGGACCAGCAGAGATCATCTAGTCCAACCTCCCTGCTCCAGCAGGATCCCTTGGAGCACATTACTTGTGTGCTGGTGGTTAAAGCAGACCCATGGCTTGCTCCTAGTAACCTTGGTTTAAAGCTTTAAAGCCCCCAGCCCTTCCATGTTCTACAGCCTGCTGCTGTGTCTTTCCCTTTCTCCAATCCAAGCACACTTGCTAGTGAGTATGTTAAGGTTGTTTACAAGCTAGAGCAACTTCCATTTGCCTGGTTTGGCCTGGTGTTTATTTATAGAAGGTGGAGGAGCTGGGAAGAAAGAGCTGTGTGTGTTTTCTCCCAAAGGGATAGGTTGTCCTGGAGGCTGCACAGCAACAGCCACAGTGTGCTGGGAATAACACAACCTCTTTGGACAAAAGTGACGTAGAGGGGAGAAAATCAGGAGCCAGAAGGAAGCCAAGCACTTGGAGCATTCCAACAGGCTCAGTGAAGAGTAAATTAGGGAGTCCATTGCTACTGGGCTCTGTCAGAGTTAAAGCTGGAAGCTGACAACTGTTCTGCTCAGGACAAAAAGGGCTTTGATTTGGCCAAGCCTGGTATCTTGTGCTTGTTCTCAGCCAAGGATGTCCCAGGAGGAGCTAAGCCTCTTTGAGGTGAGGGAGAGGGGAGGCAGAGAGACCTTCTATGGACAGATCCCTGAGAAGGGGCTTGTGGGCTCTGTGACAGCCACTGCTCTGTTGCAGTTGAGAGGGGACACATCAGCTCTCAGCTCTTATATCTGGTGGTACCCAGGAGCTCCAGAGCTCGCACTGACATCCAGTCAGTGCCCAGCATCACACTGCAAACATTCTCAGCTCTTCCTGAGGGGCATAAGCTGCTCAAAAAGGCAGCAATTGCAGCTTTCAGCACAGGGTGAGTGGAGGGGACTGGCCTTTCTACTGTTACGTGTTCTTCTCTGAGGTGCTAGGAGTAAGGGGAGACTCCCATTGTCTTCTCTCCATGCTGGGGAACATGCCTCAGCAAGGAGTTTGATTTAGCAGGCTGCTACTTGTGTGGGAAGATGTGCTTGGTGCAGAACAAGCTTGAGGGAGATTGAGGCAGAGAGGAAGAGTGAGATTTGGGCAGTCTTTAGCCCAGTGATCAGAGTGCTCCCTGAGAAGGGATTAAGGTCAGGAAAATACTGTTTTCCTCCCGCAGGTTTTGCTTGTAAGGCTTAGATGTTTCTTGGACAAAGACTATAACTGAGAACTAGGCCCAGCTTGGGCAGTCCCAGGTCTAGGATGGGCCATGGGAGTGCTTTGGCTGCCAGACATTGCTGGCTCCACTCAATTTGAAACCTATGGAGAGTGACAGGAATTCACACACACTTGCAGAAATACCCAAAGGGAGTCACCTCCCCTCTGTCAATCACACTGTCCCTTGAGGTCCACCTTAATGAGGACCTGGCAGCAAGTATGCTCCTTCCTAGGGTGAGGAGCAGGGCAAGTGGTGCTCTGCAGAGCCTGGGCACAAGGAGGCTTTGCTGCAGAGCTCTGGTCTGCAGAGGGAGCAGTGCCAGCTCTAGTGTCTGCTGGCTTTGGGCTGACCTCTGCTGACAGAGCAGGCAAATGGCTGCAGCAGAAGCTGCCAGAGGAAGAGTGTGAGGGCTGAGGCTTGGTTTGAGATGCTTTCCTTGGTGAATTCCTCACTCAGGTCCTGCAGAATACCTCCCCCACTCCTGGCCTTGCTCCAGCCTTTCTGTAATGGTCTGCTCAATGCTTTTGTTCTTCTGTCAGACTTCTTCCTCAAAGGCAAAGACAAAGAAGTGATCTCAGTAGGGAGCATTTCTGTGTCCAGCTGGGCCCTCCTCCCACTTCTCACCTCTTCACAAGCAGGTAGGAATGGAGGAGTAGACACTTAGCTGCTGCCTCCTCAGAGTTTCTCTGCTTTTCCCTCCCTCTTCTTCCACCTTCATTAAGTATTTTTTCCCCCCAAGCACAGCTTTACTGGAAAGATTCTGCTTAGCCTTGGAGCTGGTGTCTAATCTCAGTTCTTTAACAGAGTTCTCTTAAAATACAAAACCACTTCAAGCCATGCCTCCAGGGGCACATGGGAATTCTCTTCCACAGACAAAACACTTCTCTCTTGCTGTAGTTTCAGAGGGGAACTGGAAAAAATCATCTCTTGATACCTCAGCCCTGAGGTTTGCCACCTCTCCAAATTTTGTCAGTGGCTTCCTGAACCATCCTGGGTCTGGGGGAAGTGACACTGCTAGGGTGCTGCACCACACACCCAAAGGCAGCAGCAGCAGGAGGAAGAGCTGAGAAGATAACACTGCAATCCCAAGCAAGGAGGAACTGCTGGAAGAAAATGGTGAGATCTTGTGGTGCTACCCAAAGCATCCTCTAAAGATTTGCCCTCAAATGATTTAATCAGCAGCAGATGATGAAACAGAACCCTGCTGTTCCATCTCCTGGTCCCTTCCACCCCACAGGTAGAGCCATGCAGAACCCTGACTGCCCCTGTGCTAATTGATTCTACAGGAAAGAACCAGAGAAACACAACTAAATGAATTCAGATTTATTTAGAATATCTTAGAGTAGCCTCAGAAACTCAGGAAAAGAGTTTTCTCAGTTAGTGATGAAAATAAGCACAAGGAAAACAGTCTCAGGATTTCTTCCAACAGAAAAAGTAATTTTCTCCTGTGCTCTAGGCAACTGGCACCTTATACCCACAGGGAATAAGAACACTCCCAGTCCCAGCAGAATCACTATGATCTAGGGTTTAAGACTAAGTGTCAGTGTCCCTTGGCCTTCTCTCTTGACAGAGACCTGCTGTGTCTCTTCCCATTCTTCCTGGTTTCTTCCTTGCTGTCCTGGGAAGCTGGTGGGAGAGTTTCTACTTGCATCATGTTGTGGTTCCCAATCTGAATCATTCGAGCATGTTGAATGGTGATGCCTCCTGGAGTTGGCATCATGCTGTAGTGGCCTGCAGGGAGCTGAAGTGCTTGGAAAGGAGGCAGCTGGGGCTGTGCTGCTGCTGCTGCCAGAGGCTCCTGGGGCTGGGAGCCAAGGTTCAGAGCAGCTAAGTTCTGCTGGGTTTGGTACTGTTCCTGATGGAGCTGCACTTGCCTTCGCTGTGTCTGCTGCCACATGGCTTTCATTTCACTCAGCCTGCTGCTGCTAAAAGTGTTCTGCACTGTCCTGGAGAACATAGGAGAGCTCTCATCCAAGGGGATCAGCCCCCCAAGGATGCTGGGAATCTGACTGCGCTCCAGGGGATTCTCCTTGGGTAGGAAAGGGATGACAGAGTAGCGCTTGGATGGTTTCTGGATGGACTCCATCAGGGCAGTGTCTGTCTGGAACATGCACAGGTTGCAGGAGAAGTTCTTAGTGAGCAGAAGGATGATGAAAGCAGAGTTTTCCATAGCATCCTGGAAGCAAGTCAGGTGGCTGCAGCCAGCAATGGAGAAGTCCTCACAGAGTGTGGCCCCATTGGGAACCCCTATCTTCTCCAGCAGGTTCTTGACTCGATGGGCAACAAGCTCATCTTCACTAGCATGCAGGACAACAAAAGTGAAGAACTTCTTCCCTCCACCATTTGGCTCTGAGGTGGGCATTGGTTCTACAGCTTTGAGAGGAGGAAGCCAGGCTGGAGAGGGGGATGAGGTGGAAGGAGCTTCCCAAAGATGAGAGGGAAGGGAATGGGTTAAAGTGGAAGCAGATGTAGAGTTAGGAGGAATGCTTGCTGGAACATAGGAGTTCTCCATGGACACATGGGCAGGATCAGCTCTTGAGTTAGGAAGACCTGAAGATAATTGCTTTTCATTTGCCTTTTTGTCTGTGTTTTCTTTTGGTGCATGAGGTTCTTCTGCCTCTGTGCTGGAGACATCACTGCTTTCAGCAGGTTGGTTCACAGCACCTGGTGTAGGGAGAGTAGGATCATGGGAACTGAGCAGCACAACCTTCTCCTGGGGGACTTGGGTGCCTGCATCCTGCCCAGGATGAGAGCTGAGTCTCCTGGCCCAGCTTGTTTCCTGTGGGCTGTGGTTCTGTCTGTCCCCATCAGGCTGTCCAGCACCACTGGTGTTCCCTTCACACAGCTGCCTGGGCTGGGAAGAAGGCCGGGTGTGAAAGCCAACTGTTGGTGAGGCACTGATCTCCAAGTGACTGGGCAAAGAGGGACTGCCCAAGGAGCACAAGGTCCGTGGGCCTGAAAGGGCTGAGCTGCCTCCAATCTGCACTGGAGAACTTCTCACCACACAGTCTGGGCTGGCCACCTTGAGAAATCCTGCATCCCTATCAGATCTCAGTGTCTGAAATTCCTCACCTGAGCCCATGCTGAGAGCAGATCCATGATTTTCCTGGTCCTGAGGTGGGATGCTGTTCAGCATGTCCCCCTGAGTTTCCTTGCTGGCAGCCTGACAAGGTTTGTCCATGGTTTCGTGACTGCACAGTTTTTCCTCCACCAACAGTGAGTAGATCTCTGCCAGAAGCTTCATGGCACCTACATCCAGCTGGGGAGGCTGCAAATCCTCCCCATTTTCCTGCACTCTTGCAGCACCCAGTTTGGTCTGGTAGAGATACTGAGCTGCCTGGTTATCTCCCAAGGTATCCAAACAAATTCTAGCATCCACTTCTTGGCCCAGAGTAAGCAGAACCATAGCTTGTAGTAATTTGCTGCTGGGCCCATGTATCAAGTGTTTCAGTTTGTGCTTGAGGGTGAGGAGTTTATCTTGGGGCATCTGAGAGAGAATGTGAAAGATGTCCTCAAAGCTTGGCTGGAGCTGGGTGCTCTGTGCCATCACATCAGCTGCTGGCCCAGGCCATGGACTGGAGCAGCATGGGTGGGAAAAGCATACTCTGGTCCCTGCAGTGAAGGTTTGTTCTCCTGTGGTGCTCTGCAGTGCCCTGCTTGCACGAGCAAGCACAAGCAAGGACTTGGCTGCTCAGCAGCTCATCTGCTAACTGGGATCTCTCTGTTCTGAGGAACCTGCAAGAAGAAAATGGGACAACATTCAGAGATGGTGATGTGGGGAGCTGGAAGGAGGAGTTGGGTGTCTTCACAAAGCCTGCAGAGCTCCCAGCTCTCAAGTGCTTCTGCATCTGTCCAGTACTTGCAGGTCAGCCAGGGCTCCACAGGTTAGTCTGACTCCACTGTTAAGCAGAGCACATCTTCTTTGCATTCATTTCACATCAGTTACAACCATTTGAAAATAATTGCTGAACTAATCATGTATTTAGGGAAATTCAAGTGTCTGTCTCCTCCAGGCAGCTGATTCCAGAAGCTCAGGCTCCTTGTGGTGGAATAAAATCATAGAATCACTAAGGTTGGAAAAGACCTCCAAGATCATTGAGTCCAAGCATTAACCTGACACTGCCAGGTCACCACTAAACTGTGGCCCTCAGCACTACAGCTCCATGGCTTTTCAATCCCTCCACCACTGCCCTGGGCAGCCTGGGCCAATGCTTAACCACTCTTGCAGGGAAGAAATTGTTCCTGATAGCAAACCTGAACCTCCTTTGGCACAACTTGAGGCTGTTTCCTCTTGTCCTGTCACTTGTTCCCTGGGAGAAGAGACCAAGCCCCACCTCTCTCCAGCCTCCTTTCAGGGAATTGCAGAGAGTGAGAAGGTCGCCCCTGAGCCTCCTCTTCTCCACACTAACCAACCCCAGTTCCGTCAGCTGCTCCTCACCACACTTGTACTCTAAACCCTTCCCCACCTTCCCTGCCCTTCTGTGGACACACTCCAGCACCTCAATGTCCTTCTGGGAGTGAGGAGCCCAAACCTGAGCCCAGGATTGGAGCTGTGGCCTCCCCAGTGCCCATCCAGGAGGCCAATCCCTGCCCTAGCCCTGCTGCCACACTAGTGCTGAGCCAAGCCAGGATGCTGTTGGTCTGGGCACACTGCTGCCTCAGCTGTACCTGCAGGTCTTTTTCCACCAGCAGCTTTCCATCCACTCTACCCCAAGCCTGGAGTGTTCATGGGGTTGTTGTGACCCAAGTGCAGGACACAGCACTTAGCCAAAAAGCACATTCAGAGGAGCCCTTCCACTTTCTCACGCCAGGAGGGTTGTTAACCCGCATGCATCCTCTGTCAGGCTGCCTGATGGAATCCTGGGCATTGCCTCTGCCCGCATCTGGTCCCTCAGCCCTGCCAAACCCTTCCACTCACCAGAGGCCCCTGAGCAAGTTTCAGGTCCCAGCAGAACGTGTCTGGGGTGGCAGCAGGGAGGACACTGCTCTCCTGAGCCCCCTCAGGAGCATTCCCTATTTAAAGGGAGCACCAGAGAGGGTCCTCAAACACCTCCCAACCGGGGGAAAGTTTAGCCTTTCAAATTCCCTTTTCCCCTCTCGTAGAAATCCTCTGATTGCCTAATGAATGAGCTCGGGGGACCCTGAGGAAGTCATTGGTGCTTCCGATGAAAATCTCTCGACACAACAGGAAGGGGAGGAGGAGAGGGCAGGACTGGCGCTCGAAACGGGGCCAAGAGTTTGTGAGCTGGCCATGCCCATCCTCCAGCTGTCTGAGCGCAGCTCCTGTCGGCTCTCGTCGGCTCTCCCCTTTCGGCTCCACGCGACTCCCCTTGGCACCCCTTTGGCTTCCTCTTTGGCTTGCCCGCGACTCTCCTCGGATCCCCATGGCTCTCCCTTCTGCTCCCCCTCGACTCCCCTCGGATTCCCCGGCTCCCCCTTGGCTCCGCTCGGCTCCCGCGGCCCTTCGGCCTCGCCGTGTGTGTCTGGACCCGCGGGAAACCTCTTCCCTCTGTCCTCCACCTTCCCTCAGCTGGACGGGCAGGGGACAGCCTACCTCCGGCCGGTCCTGCTCCGCGGCTGCCCGGCCACCCCCCGCGGGAGGGCTCGGCCCGGGGGGCAGGGGACAGCGGAGCCTTGCGGAGACTGCCCGCCGTGCCGGAGCCTGCACACGTACGAGGAAGCGGCAGGAGCCGGCAGCGGCGGGGCGGGGCGGAGCGGGGCCGCAGGGGCAGAGCTGAGCGGCTCGGAGCGGCGCTTGGCTCTCCGGAGAGCGAGCGTTGCAGCGTGATGAAGCGAGCTGCTACCCCTTCGCTGTGGGAAGGGTCCATCCCTCCCCTCCCCAGGGTACATTGCCGGCACCCAGCAGTGCACTAGCCCCGAGCCTGGTGCCAGACACTGTCTGCAGGTAGCAGGTGTCCTGCAGGGCTTGGAGCTGGGCTGGTGAGAGTGGACTGTACAAGTTGTCCAGGAGCCAACCATGTGGTGTTGCAGCCAAGAAGGCCAATGGTCTCCTGTGGGACACTGGCAAGAGCATTGCCGGCAGGTCCAGGGAGGTTCTTCTCCTCCTCCTCTACTCTGCCCTAGTCAGATCATACCTGAAGTCCTGGCAAGTGGTCCAGAGAAGTGATTTGTTAACTTCATGCTTCTTGCCAAGTCAGGCTGAGGGAAGAACAAAACGCTGCAGCTTTAGATATACACAAGGACAGATATTTCTTTGACTACAGCTGATGCTTTATTCTGAAGTCTGCTTGCCACTATTCCAGGGACTATGCCAGGACATGTTACCAAGATTAGTTACAGTAGAAATGATTACAAAGCATTGTTGGCTAGGAAGGTAACCAGCACCTATCTCCCCTATGTTAATAAGAGACTATCCTATTGCCATGGCAGAGGAATTCGTGGCCAAAGCTGCCTCATCTGCCAGCTGCCAAGTGTTTCATGCCTGGAGTTACTTACACACAAACAGATGATCCCTGAAGTTATTCATACAACTAGGAAAGATAATCCCACTGCAAGTTAGCTTAAAAAGAAAAGCCCACCTTGCTAAGTGTTTCTCTGTGAAAGAAAAAAAAGTGTTTGGCTGCTCCATAGTGAGAAATCTCATTGAGCAGTAACTTCTTGCCCTGCTGTTGTGTTCCTGGTCTGCTGCAGGGCTGAGCCTCCCCGGAAGCACAAGAGGCAGAAGGGAAGTGATGGCTCTAACACAAGCTTTTAAACTCATTGAAAGGAGGGAAATGGTATCAAAGGGCAAGCACATCTTCCTCTCATCATCTCTGCAGCTGGAATGAATTAGAAACAAATCCAATATTAATAAGTGGAGATGACTTCTCTCCCGTGACTTGTCTCAGCAAGAATTAGCCACTCCCACAGATAGCTGGGCTGACTGAAAAAGCTGAAGGACAGGTCCCCATCTTCCCTTTCAGTGCAGCAGAGTGGTTGAAAAAAATAGTAAATCAAGATATGGAATGACCCCACCTTGGCTATCAAGTCTCCTTGCAATATACATCTTACTGTAGACTCAGCCTGCGGCAGGGAGAGAGCAGGAGGCACTCTTGGCACCATTGCTGATTCAAAGATAAAATGCTGTTCTAGCCAGGGAGCCTTGGCCAGAAGAGCTGGAATTTTTCAGAGCTCTTCCTCTGGTGCATTAGTTTTGATTTCCTTTGCAGCCAGGGCCACCTCTGTAGCCTTNCAGCCTTCTCAGCCTTCAGCTTCTGTAGCAGTTCACATGCTTCCCTCACAATCTTCTCTGCTCTATTTGGTTCTCCAGGTGGCTTAGCCACCTCCTTTGATGGTGTAGCCTTCTCCAATACAGCTGATTTTGTATCAGTCACTGTCTCTTTCTGCTGCTGCTTTCTGCTGTCCTGTGACCCTTTAGCTATGGCCCTGAAGGGCCCCACAAGCCAGTTTAGAGGAGTGTTCTGAGTTACATACTCAAAGAGCTCATCCAGGGACCTTCGGGCTAATGCCACACGGTTCTGGCACTGGGTCAGGGTGGTGCTGGAGAGGTCCTGGAAAGACACAGCCTTGGAAAAAGAACAATGGAGTTTGTGGATATTCCTAGTGGCCTGATACACAGCTTCTTGGATGTTGCTGGGGAGACCCAGGATGCTGGTTTTCAGGTTCTCATAAACAGGCTGGAGCTGCTGGGTGATGATCTGCAGCATAGCTAGAGTCCGTGACTCTACCTGCTGGGAGAGAGACAGAGCTGAGTTACTCGAGCAGGTGAGGTGGGCACCAGCCACAAGAGGCCTGCTTTAAACAGGCCCTTCTAGGGATACCTCGATGTGGGAGGCAGTTTTAACTTGGTTTCCTTTGGGTTGAGTTAGGCACCAGTCCACCCACAGCTTATGGAGCTTCTCTTGGCCATCCAGAAGCTTCTGGCCAACCTCCTGTTTCACAGATTCAATCTGATGGGGAAGAAATGAGAGGAAGAGCTGTAGTGGAAGCACAAACACACACTCAGAGAAGCCCAAGTGCTTCTCTCCTAAGGCAGGAAGGCTACAGACAGGAAGAAGAAGGGAAAGGCAGGATTGTACCAGTTTGATTGCCAGCTGGAGTCGTGAGAGAGTGTCCTGGGTGCTTTGCTTAGTGCTCTGCAGTTTGTGGAGGGAGTGCTGGTAGGCTCGCTGGCGAACCTTGTGAGAGAGGGAGCCCAGCCTCACAAAGTAACTCTGCTGCTCTTTCTGCTCCTCCACAGAAGCCAGCCCAAAGCCCTCCACAGTGGTGGCCAGTTTACCTGGAGGAAACAAGAAGAGAGATGCAGCTGGGCTCCACTCCTGAAGCTGTAAAGAGGGGAAGAGGGAAGATCACCCATGGGAAAACATGAAGGCTGAAGCTTGCTGTGTAAACAGTAGAGGTTTGTAGATGCTCAGATGTTAGAGGCAGGCTAGTCCCTGCTCAGGGTATTCTCTTCAGAGAAGCAGATTTGACAGGGAGATTGAAGCATGCACCCATGTGTTTATTTGCCTTGAGGCTGGTGGGCAAGGAGCAGCTAGCAAATGCTTGAACTCTGTCCCTTAGCATGTGGCAGGTCAGTGTTGGCAGACAGTCATCCTGATGACAAAGAGCTACCTGTCTCCTTCAGAAGATGAGTCTTGCAGTGTCAGGTGCTCTTCTGTCATGTGAGAAAGGATTTGCATTTACAACTGCCAGCTATCTATTTTCTTACCTAGCTCCTCCTCTGTCATTGGGAGGTAGTGATCCACCAGATCTTCTGACATACCCAGGACAGATTCCACACCACCTGCCACTGCTTGGCTCACTGCTTTGGCTTTGCTTAAGCTGTTGGTCACCACTGAATTTGTCTTCTCCACACCCTCCTGGATTGCTCCTCTGCCCTGCTCCAAGGCTGTATTTATTTTGCTAGTTATGGTGCCATATGCAGCATCCAGAGCTGTGCTGACTGTGGAAGTGACCACTGATTTGGTCTTCTCAACACCATCCTGAACAGCCCCTTTGGTTAGGTCCATTGCTTCAGTCACTGTGTTGCTCACAAGATCCTTTGCACCCTGGGCAGCTCCTACAGCAGCAGTAATAGTAGAAGCAACTGCAGACTTGGTCAGGCCAACACTGTCCTCCACAATGTGTTTAGTGAGATCCACTGCCTCAGTCACCTTGTTTGTCACAAGGTCCTTGGCTCCTTGAGCAGCTTCCACAGCATTGACAATAGTAGAAGCAACTGCAGACTTGGTCAATCCAACACTGTCCTCCACAAGGTGTTTGCTGAGGTCTACAGCTTCAGTCACCTTGTTAGCCACGAGGTCCTTGGCACCCTGAGCAGCTTCCACAGCACTGTGAACAGTGGAGGTGACCATTGACCTGGTCAGTTTGACACTGTCCCCAACAACATTTTTAGTGAGGTCCACAGCTTCAGTCACTTTATCAGCCATTGCTGCTTTAGCCTCACAAGCAGCATCCAGAGCAGATGTCACTTTGGTGGAAACAAGCTGCTTGGTGTCTGAGATGACCTGCAATAGGGAGAGGCAGAGAAAGACAATCCTTTTTTGATTCTGAACTAGGTTTTCCCTATTTAGCCTATTCCATATGGCTAAAACAGTGCTTGCAGTCTTGGAGGAGAGCTGGGGAAAGCCAGCACACCTAGAGTGACCTGGCCATGCTCACTTCCACCTGCTGAAGGCATCTCTCCAGCTTTCAGCAGCTAGCAGTGCCTCCTCTAGCCCAAACCAGGGACTGACCTATCACAGAATGTTAGGGGTTGGCAGGGCCCTAGAAAGATCATCTAGTGCAACCCCCCTGCCAGAGCAGGATCACCTAGACCAGCTCACACAGCAATGTGTCCAGGCAGCTCTGCAATGGCTCCAGACAAGGAGACTCCACAGCCTCCTGGGCAGCCTGGGCCAGTGCTCTGGCACCTGAACTGCAAACAAGTTCCTCCTCAGGTTAATACTAAACCTCCTGTGCTCCAACTTGCTCCCATTCCCTCTTGTCCTACCATTGGATGCCATGGAGCAGAGCCTGGCTCTCTCCTCCTCACACTCACCCTTCACATATTTCTAAGCATTGCTGAGGTCTCCTCTCAGTCTCCTCTTGTCCAGGCTGAAGAGACCCAGCTCTCTCAGCCTGTCCTCCTAGGGCACATGCTCCACTCCTTTCCTGCTCTTGCTGGCCCTGGGCTGGACTCTCTCCAGCAGCTCCCTAGCCTTGTGGAGCTGAGGGGCCCACAACTGGACACAGGATTCCAGGGGAGGCCTCCCCAGGGCAGAGGAGAGGGGAGAAGAACCTCTCTGACTCTGCTGGCCACGCTCCTCTTCATGCATCCTAGGATGCCATTGGCCTCTTGGCCACAAGGGCACATTGCTGCCTCATGGGCATCCTCCTAGCCACCACAACACCTAACAAAGCAGTGCTGCTGAACTTTGTTTCCCCATATTCATCTGTACCCATAACAGTGCCATCAGGCATGAGATCAACTCCTGGCTTCCCCAGGAAAAGCCTTTACTCTACCTTATCTGCTGGCTGTTGAAGAAAGGGCAAGTTCTCCTCCAGCTGATCCAGCCTTTTACAGGCATATTCATTGACAAGTGCAACTAGAAAAGACAACAGACACCAGTTTACTCTTCAGTTTGGAGAGGGGTTTTGGACCTTGTTTGTGAAAACAGGTAAAAAGCAACTAACAAACAAAAAGTCACCCTTCTGGGGTGAGGTGGCCTGTTCAAAAGTGAACAAACCCTACAATCCGTAAGTTCAAATAGTCTCTATTTTGCCTTCCCAGCTTTCTAGCTATTGGCAGCATGTTGCTCCAACTGGGATGTAATCCTCATCCCTGATGGGTAGAGTGATTGGTTCAAAGGGTTGGGAAGTGTTGGGATGAGAGAGATTGAGCTGTAGCCAAGCTGGACACTGCTCCTGCCAGTTGGGATGCTCATGCCTTGCTTGCTAGGGAGAGAGGTTTTGTTTAGTGACTTAAAGAAACCACAGAGAAGAAGCCAAACTTTGCTTGTGCTAGTCACAGGTTTATATCCATGAAATTCAGTGTGTTCATTGGGAGCTGCTGAGAAAGACTCAGTGCTAGCACCCCACAAGCAGGTGTAAATCCCCTCCCCACCTCCTCCTCTGTGTAGAAAGGGTTGCTCCAACCTCTTCACTTACTCTGTGGCTCCAGTTGGTTCAGGATGGGCTGTGCCCCCCCAACCACACTCCCTACTGCAACAGCAGCCACAGCCTCAGCCACATTGCAGACACCACTGAGGCAAGGGTGAGTCTCCTTGGTGTGGTTGTAGGCAGAGGAGACCAGGCTGAAGGCAGAGTTGAGCAAGGGCAAGCTGCTCACTCGATTGACAGCACTCTACAAGCCAAGAGAAATAACATTAGAGACCAACCTCAAGCTAGTGGCTGAATACAAGCCATCTGTCTATCCAGAAAGGTCCTAAGGGGACAAGCAGTCCATCTCCTCCCTCTTCTTCAACTCAGAGTTGAAGAGACTTATCCAAAGCCCTCTGGCAAGCCAGGATTAGAAGTTTTAACTGCTGAATTCTGAGTCACACTGGGTTTCAGCCCAAAGCCAGGTGTGGAACTAGGAGCTACAAGAGCTCATGCTGCAGGATGACTTGAGCCAGCCCTGGAGTTTTCTCTGAGGCAAAAATACAGAAAGGCCATGGAGCTGCTGGAGAAGGTGCAGAGGAGGCCATGAGAATGCTCAGGGGCTGCAACACCTCTGCTCTGAGGACAGGCTGAGGGAGCTGGGATTGTTCAGCCTGGAGAAGAGAAGGCTTCAGGGGAACTACTAGTGACCTTCCAGGACCTAANCTTGTCTATTAACTGAGTTTAGATTTAGCCACAGCTTGATATGGTTAGTGTTTCTGCTACTCCCAGCCTGGTTTTTGGGGTGCTGGCAGCAGTTAGTTTGCTGTGTGGCAGCAGGGAGTGCTAACTGTGGCATGGCTGAGTGCAGGCTGACCTGGCACCTACCGTTTGCTGCTGTTCCTCAGCCTTGAGCTGATCTTTTGGGGTGCTTTTTCCTGATGCCATGCTGAACTCAGCTGCAGCTGAAAGGAAGAATCAGAGTGTAACAGCATGAGTACAACTGAATTTCCTCCAGTGAATGAAAGCCTTAGCAAAACTGGTGAAAAGCAGAGGGGAAAGTTAGGATCCATCATTCAGCATATCCTAGGGACATCACTGAGCTTCCTTGCAAGCCTCAGGTTGTGCCAGGGGAGGTTTAGGATGGACATTCTTCCCCCAAAGGGTTATCCCAGGCTGCCCAGAGCAGTGGTGGAATCACCAGCCCTGGAGGGAATGAAAAGATATGGAGATATGGTACTGAGGGCCATGGTTTAGTGGTGACCTGGCAGTGTTGGGTTAATGCTTGGACTCCATGATCTTGGAGGTCTTTGCCAACCTTAGTGATTCTATGATTCTAAGTGTTTATAGCCCCTGTCCTCTGAAGGCTTACTCTGGAGCATCCTTTACTAAGGATGAGAGTCATTTTAGAGTCATCCCACTCTGCCTATTGACTTCTCCACCACTTCCATCTCCAGCAACACCAAGTCTCCCAGCTCTGAGGAGGACCTGAAAAGCCTTCCAAGTTGTCCTGGCACAGTGAGGCAGGTTTTGCAGCTGCAGCATGTTGGCTGTGTGTTCCCATCCTCCTGACCAGCTTCAGCAGGAAATGTCTCCTCACTTCCTGTGAAACCAAACCTCACAATATTCTCATTACATAGTGGGCTTTAAAGAAGTTAGAGGAGAAAAATGATGCAATATCTTGAACATGTAGTGGCTTCCCCAGCATAGTCCTAGGTTGGTATCTGGGCACTCCAGTAGGATGTGTTAAATCCAGGATTGCTTCTCAGCCTGGGGGCACAACAAGGATTTCAGCATGTTTGCTCTTCAGTATAGTGCCTGCTTTTCCCTCCTTTGCCAGTTAAATCCTAGTCTTGGCATTGTTAGGACATTTTCCAGTGGAAAATCCCCAAATGGCTTGCCAAGCCAAGCTCTGCTCCAGGCTCTACCCATAGAAGCTTACATCTGATTTGTGCCAGAGACCATTGTCTTGTTCCTGGTGTCCTTTGGTTTGTGGAAGGTTTTTATTACACAATAATAATAAATAATAAATGCTGTGGCAAGGAGAACAGAGCTGGGCAGGAAGCTGTGAAACAAGGAGGTGTTAGCCCTGGCTTGTGGCTAGAGCTGAGGACACAGGAGGTGCCATGGCATGGGACTCCGAGGACATTTTGGGTGGGAAGGGACTTTGAAAGGACATCTAATCCAACCCTTCTGCACTCAGCAGGGACATCTGCAACTAGAGAGGTTGCTCACAGCCCCAGACAACCAGACCTGGCATGGGACATCTCCCAGCTCTCTGGGCAACCTTGTGCTGTGTCTCACCAGCCTTCTATCTGCTCTGAATTGCCTCCTGTTGCTGCATGAAGCATGCAATTAGTCAGCATCTGGTGAGATTCAAGCAGAGGCAAGGATGCAGAGTGCTACCTGCCTGCACCTGCAGCCTCTCAGGTGAGAAGCCCAGAGCCACAGCTCTGTCAATCACCTTGGCATGGGGCTGACTAATTGCAGAGCACAGCAAAAACACAGCTTGAACTTTATCAACCTCAGAACTGCTGCAAACAGCAGAGCTTGAACAGAAATCTCAGTCCCAAAGTCCAGAGAGTTTGCTCAGTTAGAGGTTGTTCCTCTTGCTCTGCTTTAGGGCAAGTCTGTTGGTTTTTTTCCTTTGGAAACCAAGTAGGCTGAAATCAGTTTGCAGCCCTAGGACAGGGCAAAGCACAACTATTTCAACACCATTACAAACAACTCCTTTGCTCAGTTCCTTTACTTTGAGGCAGGTAGGAGAAAGTCAAACTGCAGAGTGTTTTAGTGGCCTTGGTGTCAGGGTTAGCACACAGGCACTGCAGCAAAAGAAAGGAGAGGACTTGAGCTGCTAGAATAAGTCAGGAGGAACTTCTTAGCTGATGTAAAAACTAATACAAGGTTAGAATCAACCTCTGAAAGACTAGGAGCTCATCCTAATTACAGATGCAACTGTGTCAGGGACAATCCTTGCAGCACAGTCATGTTACAGCATGGTTTGTTCTCCTCTCTGTGGGAGGAATTGGGATGTTGCAATGCCAGTAGTGTGGGCAAATCTCCCTGAGCCCACAGCATGGTTTTAATTTCTCTTCCTAGTCTCTCCCCTCCAAAAGTGCTGAGCAACTCTTGGTAAGCACTGTGCCTCTGACGTGGAGCAACTCTGTCATTTGGGGCAGTATCTGCTGGAGCAAGGCAGAGCTTCTGCTAGGGTGAGAGTCCCAGCAGGCAGAGCTCAACCACATCAGCAGAGGAGGAGAAGCAGCATCACCATTTGCTGTGGTCATGGTTTGCTTTGTGTGGAACTGATGCTCAGATGATTTCCTCCATGAGGTCACTGCTGGAGAAAGTGCTTGGAAGAAGTCATTTTAAAAAGATGAAACTTTTAGTGCCCATTTCTAACCTGGTCCAATAATTCCACTAGTGCTTGTTGCCCAATCTGGCACCAGTCTGAACTCAGGGAAACAACAACAGTCCCCAGATTGCCTTGCTGCTGCTGCTGGCTGCTTCCCCTGCCTGGGCCAGGCTGTCACAGGCAGGAAAGCAAGAACCTACCTCCTGGGCTAAGCACCAAACCTTGCTTTCTGTGCCTGTGACAGTGATCAGTGGACACAGAGCTACTCCTGTACCTTCTGCAAGGTCTTTCATTGTCCTGGGGGAAGAAGCTGTGCCCCATGAAGCTCTGCACTGCAGACAGAGAGGTAGGATCTGGATGCCCAAAAGCTTTTCTCCCTTCCAAACTTAGGAAGACAGATGGAGCCACAGCTAACTTGCCTGGTTCAATAGCTTCCTTGGCCATTCCTTAACGACCATGTAGGAAAACAAAGCTGGCTTTAGTGCTTTAGATAGGAGCAGGGAGTGCTAATCAGGCCAGAAGTATTCATTTGTGGTTAAAACACTTCTTTAGAGATTTCCCCCTGCTCCCCAGTTCCCCTGAATGCAGAAGTGGGTCCCAGGGTGGCTCTGGTGCTCAGGAGGAGCTCAGCCCACAGCCCAGCCAAAAAAAATGCTCCAAGGGCATTTGGTTTGAAGAGGAGGATCAGGTGGTTTGCAGCTTTGACCACAGGACATCCCACAGTGAATTACTGGCAGAGGTGCCCATCGAACCCCTCAGTGTTAGGGAAGCTCAGAGATTAGAGGCACTGCTGCAGGTAGAGAAGCAGCTTTCCCCTTTCCACACTTCCCATGGAAATGAAGCCCCACAGGCAGTGACCATTCCTAGGTGAGGAACTCCTTGTGATGGTGAGTGTATCAGCATCCAAGCTACTAGAATTTGGAGATGGTTTAGGGAAGAGGGGAGGGAATTGAGTTAAACCAGCTTCTCAGCTTTCTAGTGCTATCCATTCACCAGAGGACAGAGCCTTTCACAGAAGCTCTGACTCGCACAGTTAGATAAAACTCCACACATTTTCACCTGGAAGTTCCAGCAGAACCAGCTTCACTAATTAAAGTCCTGCACAGCCTACACACTTTTAGGTAGTCACAACCACATTAAAGAACCCTGGTAGCCCTGAGAAACACTAAGGCAAGTTTCCAGGTGCTCCCTCCAAGAAGCTGGCAGAGCCCTGCATGGCTGCAGCCAACCTCTGCAGAGACAAGGTGCTCTTGGGCAAGAGAGAAGTCACCTTGTCACTCAGCCACCCCCTTCTTTAACACCATTATCATGCCTACACCAAGTGATCATGTGAAACAGCTCCAGGCAGGTCTGGCAGCACTGTCAACAGGAAGGGAATGCCCAAGTGATCTGTCTGCCTCCCAAAGCACATACCATGTCCCCAACATCAATGGCTGCACATCATGTGCTGTCCCCGTGGGGCTAGGTGGGAAGAGCCACCTCCTGGGGACCCTCTCCCACAGCTTTGGTCTTCAGCAGACAACAAGCAGAGAGGAGCTTTCAGACACAGAAGTGCTCAGTCACAGAGCAGAGCCCTACGGTGTCACCAAGATATCATCTCAGGGCTAGGGAGAGAAAGCTTGAGGGAAGGACCTGAAGCCTTGCAGCTCTTCCCCATGGCACAGTAGCTGCAGCATGACACTGGAAGATGTCACCTTTGGGCTCCAAAAGCCAAGAGACCTTCCCATCCACAGACTGGGGAAAGTAGCAGAGACACAGCACACAGCTCTGTGTTTTCCCAGGGAGCTGGAAAAGCCCCAAAAGCACAGATGGGCTAACAGAGCCCCTCAGCAGGTTCATTTTAACCTCAGTGCTCCCCAGGGCCACGAGCCAAGAGATGCAGGCATGGAGCCATTTCTCAGCCCAGCCTCCAGCCCTGGAAGAGCTGCAAAGTGCCAGCCAAGGTGAGGGTGAGCCCCTAGCCCCAGAGAGACCTTCCCCACAGCCCTGCCTTACCTGCCTCCTCCGCTCCCCAGCACTGCCAAAGACTCAGTGCTGTGCCTCACCCCACAGAAATACCCCCAGGGCTTGATGAGCAGCTGAGCAAACCAATGGGGATGCTGCAGGTGCTGGCCTGGCCAATGGGGAGTGGGCAGGAGAGGGAGGGGTGGGACAAGTGTGTGAGGTCCCTCCAGGCACCTGGGGGCTGGGGAAGCTGCTGGTTGTCCCCTTCAGGAGGGACACAGCTGCTGGCATGTCTCACCCTTATGGGGGGGAGTCCTGCCCCAAAAGGCTTGGGCCATGAGGTATGTTGTCCCACAGTGGCTGTGGACAGGGATGTGCCACCCCCAGAGACTGGTTTGGGTTGGAAAGGACCTTTCAAGGTGATCTAGTGCAAGCCCCTACACTCAGCAGGGACATCTGCAGCTAGAGCAGCTTGCTCACAGCTCCAAACAACCTGACCTGGAATGGTTGCATGGATGGGACATCTCCCACCTCTCTGGGCAACCTGGGCCAGGCTCTCCCCACCCTCAGCATCAAAGATTTCTTCCTTATCTCTAGTCTAACCCTCCCTCTTTCAGTTTCAAACCATCACCTCGTGTCCTGTCCCAACAGGTCCTGCTCAAAAGCCTCTCCTCCTCTTTCTTACAGGCTCTGTAAGTGCTGGAAGGCTTTGGTCCTAATCTGCTCCATGGTTGCCAGATGGGCTCAGCCCAGCAGCCTGCAGGCACTGCTCCTGTTCACAGTATCCCAGTATGTCAGGGGTTGGAAGGGCCCTAGAGAGATCATCTAGTGCAACCCCCCTGCCAGAGCAGGAGCACCTAGAGCAGCTCACACAGCAATGTGTCCAGGCAGCTCTGCAATGGNTGTGCCCTTGCATGCCTCTTTGGCTAAATCCCTGAGCTGGACCATCCTGCTTGCCATCACATTGGCCCAGAAGTGCTGCCTTGCTTCTGCCTGGCCAGAGAGTGAGCTCTGCCTGCAAACGCTGCGCTGCTAGGGACATAGATCCAAGTGTGGGCCTTGTCCCCCAGCCATAGTGGGGATGTCAAACCTGTCCTCAGACTGGCTTTAGCCAGAGCACTGGAGCTGTGTGGAAAGAAAGTGCTGGGGCAGGAGCTCAGGCCCAGTTCCCCTAACAGGACACCTGTTCCCCACGTGGGCACATGCCAGGGTTATCCTGGCACTAGCCAGCAGACAGCTTGTCTGCTTTTTGGCTTTATCCCAAAGAGCAGCTGAGTTAGCAGTGAGTGCCATGGCTGGAGAGTCCATGCCTGGGTGCTGAGGCTCAGCACACCAATGCCTGCCCTTGGGGCTGATCCATGGCATCATAGATATTGCCCAGAAGCCCCAGAGAAGCAGGGCATGGGGTCTGTGATGTGAAAGCATCACTCAGCCATGCTGTTTCCTTGGCAGATCTCTCCCACCCTGCAGCGTGGGTGCTGTAAGTACCCAAGGAGCAGCTCATGTTCTCCTGCCCTTGCCTGGCTGCTGCCAAGGGGCTGGTGAAACCTGCTGCCTCTCAGGCTTGCTGTGATGTTCCAGATAGGAATTACCTTCTGTTTTTTCAAGTTGCAGAGGGCTCAGCAATGCAGGACTCAGAGCCTGAGCTGGGGGAGGTTTGGGCTTTTGAATAGCCATGCCAAAGAATGAAAAGTTTAGGTAATGCTTTGCCTTTTGTACCTTTTCATCTTCAGCTGGCAAACCCTGACTTGAAACCATCAATTAAGCTTCCTGTTGTCTGTTTTCAAGATCAGTGGGGGAGGAAGCTGAGGCACAGGTAAGAATTATCTGAAGTCTTCTAAAGTTATTAAACTGGTTGAGTCACTTTGTTTTTGGCCAGTGAGTGCAGGAGACCTTGGGTCTCAATTCTGGGTTGCCCACAGCAAGCCATGAAGGCTGTGTGAGCATCTCCATGGTGCTTGAAAATGTGCTGTTTACTGACAAAAATGTAGACAATTATCACTTTTCAGCTTTGAGGTTAGAAGGAATCCTCCTCTTTGCTTGAGGCAGTCTTAGCAGAGAGTCCTTGACTGAAAGGACCTCTGGAGGTCAGCCTGCTGCTGGAGACAGGACAGGGCTGCTGGAGGCTTTGTCCCAGGGATGGAGATCTCACACATCCTCCCTGGGTGTGGGATTCAGCACTACATCACATTCCTAATGAAGCAGCAGTTGCTAATGTCCACTCAGAACCTCCCCAGCTACCAACTGGAGCCTTTGCCTCTAAGTTATGATTCTAAGTTATTTCTAAGCTTGTCTGAATGTTGGCTTCCTCAGATAAAAGTGTCACTGATGCACATTGTCAGGTGTGAAGTGCCTCAGTAGGCCAATTGAGGCAGTGATGGTGAAAGTCTCATGAGGCAGCTTAGATTTCATCACAACCTGCGTGAGAGACCTTCCTGTGGTCTGCAGTGTGGCACAGGAGAGTGAGCAGATAGAATCCTAGAATCCTNATGCCCAGATAGACCTTCCTGTGGTCTGCAGTGTGGCTCACAGGAGAGTGAGCAGCAGTGGCAAGTGAGATACCATCAGGAATTAGAATTAATGAGGCAGAGTTTAATATCTTAAGTGTAGCTTTAGCTACTAGGTCAAAATACCAATGCTTGGAGCTCCTGCTCAGTGGCAGCCCTGCCTGCAGTGCCAAAACATTCACTCCCAGAAGGACATTGAGGTGCTGGAGTGTGTCCAGAGAAGGGCAAGGAAGCTGGAGAAGGGTCTAGAGCACAAGTGTGGTGAGGAGCAGCTGAGGGCACTGGGGTTGGTTAGTGTGGAGAAGAGGAGGCTCAGGGGAGACCTTCTCACTCTCTACAACTCCCTGCAAGGAGCTTGGAGTGAGATAGAGATTGGTCTCTTCTCCCAAGGAACAAGCAATAGGACAAGGAAAAAAGGCCTCAAGTTGCACCAGGGGAGGTTTAGGTTGGATATTAGGAACAATTTCTTCCCTGCAAGAGTGGTTAAGCATTGGAACAAGCTGCCCAGGGTCATGCTGGAGTCAGCATCCCTGGAGGGGCTCAGAGATGTGTAGACATGACACTTGCTGACATGGATTAGTGGCCTGAGGGTGTTGGGTCCGTGGCTGGACTCAATGATCTTGGAGATCTTTTCCAACCTTGAGGATTCTATAAGATGAAAATGTGGAGATTGCAGTTTCAGAGCAACAGTTTGCATGATTGTTTCTGTGGCTCTTGCTCCTGGATCAATGCCACAGAGTCAAAGCTGAGACGAAATCAGGTCACAGGAGTTTGGTGGGTGTGGGAAGGCTGTAGGAGGAAGCAGGGAAACATGCTTGGGGAAGAGAAAGGGAGTCATGTTGGCTGGAGTGAAGGAGGCCTGTGGCACTGGGCAGCATCTCCCACCAAAGGCAACATCTATCAGGAGCTGTGGCCTCTGTGCAAGTGCTGCATCATCCATCAAGACATGGGACAGAGTCCTTCTGCTGCTCACAGAATCTCCTGAGTTGGAAAAGACCCACAAGGATCATCAAATCCAGCTCCTGTCTCTGCACAGGACAACCCCAACAATCCCACCCTGTGCCTAAAAGCCTTGGCCAAATGCTTCTGGAATCATGACTCCTGCCCTGGGGAACGTGTGCCAGTTTCCTTTCCATGCTTTGTGGTGCATCACCACTCAGCATTGTCCCTTTGGGGAGCAGAGGGTCACATGTGACACTGAAATGCTCCATCTCCAAGTGTTCATCTCGTTGATCTTCAGAGCACTTACTGCACCTGCCATGATGCTATGGTCACCTTCCCCAGGGCAGGCACAGGCACCAGAAGAGATGATTCACAGCTGAGCTGTGTGTTGCTTTGATTTCTGTTCCTTAGTTAAATGAAGCAAAGCCCTTGGGCTTCCAGCTTGAGAAGCTCTGTCCTGCTGAGCTTAGGTGTCCCTGTTTCAGGAGCTGCACTGGGGTGTTGTCTGGAACCCCCTGAGGGGACAAGTTAGCCTGTGGGCTTTGCCATCCACAAGATGTTTGCTGACAGCCCCATCTGTCCCAGTGCCTGGAGACTCTGCTTTCTCATGTTCCTGCCTTCTCCTCCACCACTTCCCCTTGCTGGGAGTGAGTAGTCCTTGGGAAAGAGTTGTGGCTGGTCACATCAACTCCAGAAGGATAGGGAGCTGCTGGAGAGAGTCCAGCACAGGGCCAGCAAGAGCATGAAAGGAGTGGAGCATGTGNCCCTCCTGCTCCAGCTTCCTGTCACCTGCAGCAGCTGCTGGGGCTGATCCCTGCAGTCTGGTCCAAGGCTACAGTCTGAAGGGTGCTGGGTGTCTGGATCCAGAGCAGAGTGCTGGTGGCAGAAGATTTGCTGGATCCTGTCCTACACTACCCATCTGTTAGCCTCTTTCACCACACTTGGCATGCCAATTCTCCAGTGAGGTACCAAGAGCTTCAGCCCAGCTCTTGCCTCCCAACAAACCCTCCTGGTCTCTCCAAGCCTTCCAAGTGCTTTCCTAGTTGAGGGCATGCTGCAGCTCTCTGCTGCCCTCACCCTGCCTCAGCAGAAGCAGGACTTGCCTGTCTCCTGCTGCCTGGCTGCCTAGCTCACCTGGAGGCTTTCCCAGCCTCTGCTTCCCTTCCAGCAGCTCCCCTACCCCAGCAGAAGCAAGTTCCTGCCCTGAGGCCCAGGCACCTTTGCCCTCACTGCAGGATTCTTGGCTGCTCTCCAGTCTCTCCAGTTCACCTTTCTGCTGGTTTTCAGGCTTTCTACTCCTCAATCTGCTTCTCCTGCTGCTGCAGTCTTGCCTCATCCCTTTAGGTAGAGGTGGGGTTGGTTAACCTTAGCATGGTTTGTGAGAGATAAGAGGGTGAGTGTCATCTGGGCCTGCTAAGTGTGTCCTCTCCATCTCAGGCCTTTGGTGAGACCTCTACTCTTGCTTCTCCACTAACAGAAACACCTTTGCACTCTCTGGTCTTGGGATTGGGCTAGTTTTACCCCAGTTTTGGAGCATAAGAGAGGAGCATTTGTCCTGATTAGTTCTTGGCATTGTTTCCTCCTGTGTCAGGTAGAATGGTTTGTTTCCCTCATCTGCTCTTTCATGTGTCCTTCAGGATTCACAAGGGATCTGCTCTATAAGCCACATGGTTGAATCCCTTTATCTTCTCTATTGCTCAATCTTCTCTGGAGCTGGGATCACTTCAGAGCCACCACAAGTCCCTCAGACAAAGCACCTGTGGTCTCTTTAGCTGGTGAGTGTGGAGAGGAGCCAGGGAGGTCAGCTGAAGGAGAAGTCCAAGGTGCAGGTTGCTGCTACCATCAGCCTTTACCACAGGAAGGGTGTTGGTACTGCTTGTAATGCTTCTGGTGGGTTTATGGGACCAGCCTCTTGGTCTTTTACCCAGAAAGAGCTGTGAGGGCTGGACTGTGAATCATGGTCACTGGAACAGGGAGACTGTGCTGCCTACCCAAGGATAAATTTGTCCCCCTTAGAACTGATAAGACCAGCTATCAATTCTTCTTCATCCAGGACTTGGTTTAATGGTGTTTATCAGCCTTGGCTTTCATTTCTCCTAAACCATTGTGCCAAAATGTCACTTGGAACGATATTTCCATGGGCTAGGAGACTGTTAGGATTTTGTCTGGCTAACTGCATCTCTTTGCAAATGACTTCAACAATGCTTGAAGTTCTCCTAGGCTGAACTGACTATCCCTGCTGGCAGGAGAACCAGGAGATTGTTTCCTCACAGCAAGGGGGATTCAGCAGCAAAGTGTTTTCAATCAGAATTGTAACTGCAGTGGAGTTACAGAATGGAAAATCATGGGAAAAAAGAAATGTCTAAAACCATCTGAAAGGGAGGAAACAAAAACTCAGCATCCAGTTAGACAACTGCAGTACAACCAAGTCATGTTCTTCTTCCTGACAGTCTGTGGAAACCTGGAGTTCCCAGGGCTGTACCTCACTGACACCAAGTTCTCTGTAAGCTGCTCTGGCAATGTTCTTGCTTAATAGAATCCTAGAATCATTAAGGTTGGAGAAGACCTTAAAGTCATCAAATCCAACCCTTAACCTAACACTGCAAGTCACCACTAAACCTTGCTGTGAAGTGCCATGTCTACATGGTTTTTGAACCCCTCCAGGGAGAGTGACATTCCATCTTTCCCTCCTGCTCCCTCCAGCTCTGTAAGGGCTGAGCAGGCTCTCAGGCTGTGGGAAGGGCTTGCTGCTGGGGTAGGTCAAGATTAAGACACTAGTGCATCTACAGCAGGAAAAAAAATGGCTTTCTGGGAAGGCAAAGCCTTTGGATCTGGGAGGAAATAAAGCCTGACTGCTGCAGGTCTCAGGTCACATCCATGGTTTTTGTGCACGGATACATCCCTCACCCTCAGTCCTAACCTAACCTAGGCCAGGGATTCGCGTCCTGCAACCTGTGGCTTAGTGCTGAGATCCCAACGGCTCCTGAGAGAGGAGGGGGGTGAGGGAGAGGGGTGACGATGAGGGGGATGAGAAAAAGGGGGATAAGGAAGAGGGAGATGAGGACAAGGGGGATGAGGATGAGGGAGATGAGGACAAAGGGGATAAAGACTAGGGGGAAGAGGAAAGGGAGATGAGGACGAGCAGGGTGAGGATAGGGGAGATGAGGATGAGGGGGATGAGGACATGGAGGATGAGGACGAGGCAGATGTGGATGAGGGGGATGAGGACAAGGGGGATGTGGACAAAGCAGATGAGGACGAGGGGGATGAGGATGAGGAGGATGTGAACGAGGAGGATGAGGCAGATGAGGGCGAGGGGGTGACAACAAGGGGGATGAGGACAAGGCGGAAGCCATTCCGGAGGCGTTTTGGTGCCGTACGCACTCTGCACAGCCTCCTGCAGACCCTGAGGGGTGGGAGGGTGCCTCACCCCTTTATTGTGTGTGTTTGGAACATGAGCAGTTAGCTCTGGGGTTGCCAGGGGGGAACCAGAGGGGAAATGCCAGTCTGTGTGTCTGATCCGTGTGCCTCGTGGCCTTTGTCCGCTGGGCCAGGCTGGCGGCTCGGGGCCTCGGCAGCTCGCGCTGGAGCTCTTTGGCAGTGCTGAGCCCGCCGCCATTTCCCGCTCTCCCGCCCCGGCGCCTCTCCCCCTCAACCACCCCCGGGCCTGATTGCAGACGTATTTTTGAGGCCCACTTCCCTCAGAAACCTCTCGGTAATGCCCTGCTCAAGCTTCCCCTAAGCCCATGGCCATCTTTACGCCAACTTTGATCGGCTTTCATTCCCTTGTAGTGTTGCTAGTTTGGGGGTAAACCAGCCTCCCGGAGCAGTCTTTTTTTGTCAGCCCACACGCCTGCTCCCGCCATGTCACCCAAGCCACGTTGTCACCGGCTCCTAAAGCCACTCGGAGCTAACGACCTGGGGGGTTAGAGACCTTGGNCCCCCCCCCACCTTTCCCGGAGCCCCGCGGGAGGCAGTGGCGGCCCCGCCCCTACCCGCTCGTTCCCGCCAGCGGCGGCCAATGGGCGAGCGCCCGCCGCGCACGGAGCTTTTCCGCGCCAAACTCCAAAGCTCGGGGAGATCGCGGACAGCACCGGTACCGGTGAGTCCAGCACCGCCGCGCCGGTGAGTCCCGACGGGACGGGACTGGGCCGCGCCGCGCCGCCTTCTCCCCCTCCCCAGCCCCATCCCGCCGGCGACAGGGAACGGCCGCGGGCAGCGGGAGGGGAAGGATGGCGGAGGGGAGTGTCCGTGTCCGGGGATGTCGCGGGGAGCGGTGCCTGGTGCTCGAGCCGGTGACAGCTGCCGGGGTACGGTGCGCGGGTCCGCTGCCCTGCTGCTCTCCTCCCGCGCCACCGCGGCTCGGGAACGAATCTTCCCGGGGGGAGGTGGTCAGCACTCTCCGCTGCTAGTTGGGGAATAGGGCAGCGGGACCGACACCCACCCTCTTTCCCCGTCCGGTACCGCTGTAACGGCACTGCAGCACCGGGACCGACACCCACCCACCTTCCCCCTTGGTAACGGGCCCGTGGGAACGCGGACGGGACCGGGAGAGATGGGAACCTGCGGGGACGGGGACGGCTCGGTATCGCCACGCCCGGTTTTCGGGGTGATGCGGACGGTGCCCGGCACCGCTGACACCTCCTGGGTTTTTTCCGCTGTTGGAACAAAAGCGATTCTTTCCGCATCTTCCCCTCGCCCTTGGGTGAGTGTGCAGGTTGTGAGGCCGCGGCGCCGCTACTCTCCTCACTCCTTTTCCCTTCCTCACCCCACAACCCCCCCCCGGGAGCTCCCACCGGACCACCGGCGGGTGACGGTCCCTTTAAGACCGCCCGGTTCCACTTTATTCCAACCCGCTCTCATTTGCATAATCACGCGAGATTTAGAGCGGAGGAGGGGCGGGGGGCAATAGTTTCAATTGTGGCGCGGGATGCGACGAAAGCCGTTAGGGCTCAGCGTGGGAGGGGGCGGGGTTAAACTTACCTTAACCAATCAGCGCCGGAACCGGCCGGGTTGTCAGCCAATGGCGTGTAGCCGGCGGTGGGGGGGTGCGCGGGGAGGGTAGGTTACGCGAGCCCATTGATCCGGTGCCCGCTGGGCGCCGAGTCTCCCCGTTCTAGAACCAACCAGTTCCACTTCTTGCTCGCTTACCGGGACAGGACCTGGAGCCATGTGGATCCAAGNCTCCCGCCCCGGCGCCTCTCCCCCTCAACCACCCCCGGGCCTGATTGCAGACGTATTTTTGAGGCCCACTTCCCTCAGAAACCTCTCGGTAATGCCCTGCTCAAGCTTCCCCTAAGCCCATGGCCATCTTTATGCCAACTTTGATCGGCTTTCATTCCCTTGTAGTGTTGCTAGTTTGGGGGTAAACCAGCCTCCCGGAGCAGTCTTTTTTTGTCAGCCCACACGCCTGCTCCCGCCATGTCACCCAAGCCACGTTGTCACCGGCTCCTAAAGCCACTCGGAGCTAACGACCTGGGGGGTTAGAGACCTTGGGTGGATTATCCTGTTGGCTTTATTCGGTTTATTCTGCTTATTCGGTTTATTCGCATTATTCGCATCCCAGCAGGGTCTGGAGCACCCTGAGGGGCACAGGACCCCTCGGAGTGCACCGGGAGGGCAAAGAGGCTGTCAGAAGAGAACCGGTTCTGCTGTCTTTTCCCGCAGGGCTCTCCGTGATCCGGTTTTTAGGACAATAAGCACGGTCCCGGTGGCCAAAGGGCCTTTACCGGGTGTCTCGGTGAGGGGGGTAGCGGGCTGGGCTGCTCGCGAGGTATCCCCGCTGCAGCCCCCGG
>VWZO01003634.1:70577-106232 GCA_013396975.1 Bucco capensis
CTTTCCCCTCCCCCCCCCCACAACCCCCCCCCCGGGAGCTCCCACCGGACCACCGGCGGGTGACGGTCCCTTTAAGACCGCCCGGTTCCACTTTATTCCAACCCGCTCTCATTTGCATAATCACGCGAGATTTAGAGCGGCGGAGGGGCGGGGGGCAATAGTTTCAATTGTGGCGCGGGATGCGACGAAAGCCGTTAGGGCTCAGCGTGGGAGGGGGCGGGGTTAAACTTACCTTAACCAATCAGCGCCGGAACCGGCCGGGTTGTCAGCCAATGGCGTGTAGCCGGCGGTGGGGGGGTGCGCGGGGAGGGTAGGTTACGCGAGCCCATTGATCCGGTGCCCGCTGGGCGCCGAGTCTCCCCGTTCTAGAACCAACCAGTTCCACTTCTTGCTCGCTTACCGGGACAGGACCTGGAGCCATGTGGATCCAAGTGAGAACCATGGACGGGAGGGAGACTCACCGCGTGGATTCGCTTTCCAAACTCACCAAAGTGGAAGGCTTGCGCTTGAAGATACACGAGGTTTTCGGGGTTGAACCACACCGGCAACGGCTTTTCTACCGTGGAAAACAGGTACCGGTATACCGGAAGGTGGTTGACAGCCTCAGCACCTCAGCATGAGGTGAGGTGGGAGAGGGCAGGGTGGTGCCTGCAGCCGCTTAGCTGCTGAGCTGTTGCGGGTTCTCCCCTGCCCTCTTCCTCCCACCCTAAAATCTGTCCCATGCCAGCTAGGCACACAGATCTTAATTAATGTTCTTTTAATTGTCTCTAAATGGGATGATTTGCTGCCATCTAGTGACTCTCAGCTCCCTTTCGTGCTGCCCGCGCAGTGAGTGCAAGGAGAGGAGGCAGCAAGAGCCTGGGCTGTTTGTTTGTTTGACTTAAAAATACTTCTTTCCCCCGTCAAAAATGCCTTTTTTTCCCCCTTATTATTTTTCACCTCGTGTATTGCTTTTTTGTCTCTTTTTTTTCACCTTCTCTGTCTCAGCACTTTGCCAAACCTGAAAAAGCTCTTAGTGAGGAGTTGTAGTCTTGCTTCAAGGTTTTTAAGCTCTGAAAGCTGTAAAGATCCTGAGTGCTGGTTTTTCTTTGGAATTTAGGATAGCTGCTGGTGAGTTTGAAGAACTTCTGCTCTTCAAGCATTATCTATTTAGGCAACAGAACTCACAGCACAATCTGGAGTGGCTCAGGGCTGTGTTAACCATCGTGGTTGTACAACAGCTATTTCCTCCCATGGGAGTTAATGATGTGTCTTAATTAGTCTCTTAATTAGGATTAAAGACAGCTGAAGATGTTCTCAATTGCATTTTCCATACAGTGCTAAACCTTAACTCTTGAGTTTGGTTGATCTAAGACATTCAGTTCAGAAGTAGTGAGATGCTTGAGACTGCAGCTGGAATACTCTGAGATGGGTAGAGTTGGACAACTTGTGTTTCCCCCTCCTCCCTTTCCCCTCCATTTTGGGATGATTGGAGCTAGCTGGGTGTTGTAATTAGCAGGTGTGGCTGAAGGATATGGAAATCCAACTGGATTAGCTTGAATCTAATGAGCTTGGGTACCAGTAGTAAGAAAAGAGGTTTGTAGGAAGTACTGTAGCATTGCTGAAGGGTTTGGGTTCTCTCCTTTCTGTGGGGTTAGTGTAGATTTGGGTTATCCCTTTGTGGTTGTAGATGGATAAGGGAGAAGGGTTTCAGGGTACCAGGACTGTCAGTCAGCCTTGCTAACACTGAACTCTGTGCAGAGAACTAAAATTAAGCTTCTTTTCAGTAGTAACTTTTTTCCAGTAAGGATTCACTTTGCCCTACACAACTTGTGTAACACCAGTAGTTCCCAGGTCAGCTTTTAGACATTTATCCAGTGTGATCTAACCTCTTTTGGTTATTTTTCCCCTTTCTGTGCTTATTTGTACTCTCTCTGGCTTTGGGAATCCTCAGAAATGTTCCACTGCTGAATTGAAAAAATGTCAATGTAAGAAGTTTGAAATTCTAAATTCAATTAATGGCTGTTTGTTAATTAACCTCCTGTCTCCTTTATCAGAGGAGCAGCCTCAGATGCTGGTGCTTGTCTCAGAGTGTCTTTTGAACTCCTCTGGTATCATGTCCTGTTGGTTGTCTGTGTTTCCATTTCTTGCCTGCACCTGTTGTCCCTGGTGTCCCTTGCTGATAACCACTGTGCTAACGATCCTGAGCCTGTGCTGTTGTCTCTCTGGTGAGAAGAACCAAGGAGGTTGCTGCTTTGTTCTTGTGTAGCTCCAGGAGTTGTCATCTCCAAAGCAGAACAAGTCCAGATCTCTTCCTGCACAGTCAGATTTCCAGGGATTGTTCCCTCTCCATTTTATCCCATAACTCAGACTGGAGTTATCACAGTGATTCCTGTGAAGTGCAGATTGTTGTGGTTTTGCTCTGTTTCCCCCTGATAGAGAAGAAAGCTCTGGGGATTGCTCTTGCTGGTGGTTTGGGCTGGAAGGGGATGCTCATTTCCTGTTGCAGTTCTTTGTCAGACCTTAACTATGTGGTGAAGCTTGTCTAAACTTCTAACTGCACTGTGCTCTCCTGCACTACATTTTAACCCTCAAATGGTAGAGTTCCTCAGAGCTCTCAAAGGGTAACTGAGAGACCTCTTTGCTCCTCTGAACTTAGGGCTGGGGCAGGATCTTGAGTTGACTAGGTATGAGCTGAGACTTACTTGTAAAAGAACCTCTTAAAATTAGCAAGGGTGTGAAATTAGGATGTGTCAGAAATGATTTGATAAGTTTCAAGTTGAATGGACTCTTGTTTTACTTTCAATGGAAAAAAAACTTGTCCTTGCCCAGAGAAAAGTAGGTGCTTAACCCTTTGGCTGCTGCTTCGTGATGTTGTGCCAGTCATCTGGGAAATACATGACGACAAGATAAAGCCCAATTTGTGGTAGTGTTTATCTTACAGAAGGAAGAAAGAGCTTTCATAAATCACAGAATTGGCAGGGTTGGAAGGGACCTTCAAGCTCATCTACTTCCAACCCCTCTGCTATGGGCAACCTGGCACTAGAGCAGCTTGCTCCCAGCCCCAAAACTGCCAGGGATGGGGCTGCTGCCACCACCTCTCTGGACAACCTGGGCTAGTGGCTCAGCACCCTCCTGGGGAACAACTTCTGCCTAACAGCCAACCTCAATCTCCCCTCCTCAAGCTTGGATCCATTCCCCCTACTCCTATTGCTGCCTGGCATCCTAAAGCTTTAGAGTTTGTAGGTAATGTTGGAATTCTCTTTAAACCCTGAAGATCTCTAGTTCTTTGAAGTCCTTCTTCCCAGAACTGTTTATTTTCTGCAAGCCTTTTCTGGTCTCCTCCAATGCTGTGGCTTTGAGTCTGCCACAGCGTGGAAGTCATCTTCTCCTCACTTGTAGAGTCTGTTGGGGGGGGGGAAAGACCATTTTAACCAGTAAAACTAAGTGAAGAAGTGCCAAGTTCCTGGCTTGTTAATGGCTTTCAGGCTGTGTGCTCTGTGCTGGTGGTTTGGAGCTGGCCAAAGGCACTAACCAGCTGCTTTTGCTTTCCCACTAGATGGAAGACGGGCACTCCCTTTTCGATTACAACGTCGGCCTCAACGATATTGTCCAGCTCTTGGTCAGACAAAGCCCAGCAGTGCTTCCTGCTGTTAGCAAGGAGAAGGATTCTGAGCTCTCTGACACAGACTCTGGCTGTGGCTCTGGCCAAAGCGAGTCGGACAAAAGCTCTCACAATGGGGAGGGTGCCCTGGAGCTGGAGGGACAGCCCAGCACTGCAGCACAGCCTGACTGGAGCAGCCCTGCCTTTGGCCTCTACAAGGCAAGTCCTTCAGAAGCTGAGAGCACTTCAAGCTGCACTTAGGGAGGGGAATTGTTTCTCTCTAGGTCAGAATTGCTAAAGAATGCTTCATGCCCTCACAATTGTGGCTAGGCTTTTCTTTTCCCCTCTTCTTTTTTCCCTGTAACCCTCCAACAACAACCCAAAAAATAGCAACAAACCAATTAAATGTAACATATGTTTGGGCAAAATAGTGTCCATTTGATCCTTTTGACTGAAATGGCAATACATGAATTGATTTAAAGAAAAAAAAAGAAATGAAAGTCCAAGTGCTTGTTTTGATTTAAAGAGTTTTCCCAATATTTCTGCTTGGAGTCACTGAGTTTGTCAAAGCTGAAACTTCCTTGAATGAACAAAAGAAAATCTCAACCAGCTGTACAGAACAATTTTGTCTCTTTTTCAATGGATTTTGTTTTGGATCTGGGGATGTCTTTGCCAGACTTTGAGAGCTCCAGCTCTGAAAGTTTGTTAGTTATAGACTGGCTAATGGTGGTTTGTAGGAGATAAAAAAGCTGTTTGTGCATGGGTTGGTGTAGAATGGATTTTTAGCCTTAGGGGCCACAGAGTCCCAGTGTGGATGGGGTTGGAAGAGACCTCTGGAGATCATCCAGGCTCACCCCCAGCAGCTTGCCCAGCATCACCTCCAGCTGCCTTGGCAATCTCTCCACACAAGGAGACTCCCCAAGCTCTCTGGGCAGCCTGGGCCAGGGCTCTGCACCCTCACACCAAACAACTTGCTCCTGCTGCTCCCATGGAACCTGCTGGCTTCCAGTGTGTGCCCATTGCCCCTTGGGCTGGCCCTGGGCACCACTGAGCAGAGTGTGGCCCCAGCCTCTTGCCCCCTGCACCCTTGAGCTCTTGCTGAGCCTTGAGCAGCTCCCCTCTGGCTCTGCTCTTCTGCAGGCTCAGCAGCCCCAGGGCTCTCAAGTTCAACCTGAGAAGACTTTAGGAGTTCTAAACAGGATCAGGAAAGCAAAGGGAAATCTTAATTAAGATGAGTTGTTAAATATCTTGATAATGGTGAGGTTCTTGAGATGGTTAAATCTTCAGGTAGACCTGGAAGCTAACCCTTCATTTGCAGCTCTGGGTTGGTGAGCTGTCTGCCTTGCTTTGTGCAGATCAATGACTTGGTTGATGCTCGAGATACGAATATGGGAGCATGGTATGAAGCTCAGGTTGTCAATGTGACCAGGAAAAAACCTCCCAATGGCTCAGCTAACAGCTGCCCACATCCTGACCAGCCAGCAGCTGTTCCTGAAGAAGATGTAATATATCATGTGAAATATGAGGGGTGAGTTTTGTACCTTCTTGCCTAATAAAGTCCTTGGATTCAGGATGCTAGGAGATTTTAGTGCAGAGATCCACAGGGAAAAAGGGAACTGGGCTGAGATTCTAATTCTAGTTAACAGGGCTCAGTAGTGGAAGTTTGGTTGACTGCTGGAATTCCTGGGGGCTGGAATCAATGTTTGACAATGTGAAATGCTGTTATCCAAGTTTTCCATGTGATATAACAGTGGCAGAGTTATAGACTTCTTAGTTCTGGCCATGTCTGAGTGGGAGAAGGAGATTTTCTTCTTGCTGGTGAGGTTGTATAGCACCAGTTGTGAAATCAATGTGTCTGCATAAACTATAACACTCATAGAAAGTGCTGTTGGGTCTGATTTTTTTCTTCCCCTGCTTTCTTTCTCCTTCAAGTTATGCAGAGAGTGGAGCTGTGCAGCTGAGCTCCAGTGACGTGCGGGCTCGTGCACGAACTGTCCTGAAGTGGCACCAGCTAGAAGTGGGACAGGTGGTGATGGTCAACTATAATCCTGATGAGCCAAAAGAGAGAGGCTTTTGGTATGATGCTGAGATCCTGCAGAAAAGGGAGACAAAACTGACCAGGGAGATAAATGCAAAGATCTTACTGGGGTAAGCAAGTTAAGCAGAACTGAGGAATTCCATATATTCCACCTTAAGCTTTCAGGAGGGCTGAGCAGCTCTGCTGGAAGATGATAACCTCATGCAATGAAAATGGTGCAAGAGAAGTGCTGGGCAGAGAGGAGAAGCTTGACTGCTTTTTGGGTGGTTAACTTCATCACTTTGTGCTTTTGATGAATTTCCACTGGAGGAAGTGGACACTAAGGAGTCTCAGGACATGCTAGTCTGTGGAGTCACACAATGCAGGGAGGATGGGAAGCTTTCCTAAGAGGCAAAGAATTGTTAGTTGTCCATAATGGTTTTACATAAACTTCAGTGTGATGTTTTGTGCTAGATGTGATGATGTAGACTGAGGATAAAGAATTAATCCCAGTTTTCTCCTGAAGGAGAAAATGAGCCTAAATGTAAGGGACTCTCAACTTCAGGGAAGTGGAAAAAAGTGTATATATCATGTAAAGTTTGAGATAAGTTTCACAGGGTTGCTAAGATATTCCTCCTTCTACTTCCTACCACAGTGACTTGGACTTTTTAGCTCTAAAATATGAGAAGAGTTAGTCTGGAATACATTTCTTGGAGGAAGAACAGTCAATTTGCTCTGATGCTAATTGGAATGCTCCAGGTGCCTGGATTCTCCCTGACACATGAGGCTACACTTGAACTCCATCAAAATGCTTTGGTGGTGCTAGTGCTGTCTCAGCTTTCAGATTGGGTGATGCTCTAACAGCTTTCCTATGCCACAGGACTAAGCCCAGCCCAGTCTGTGATCTCCATGGATATGAATCCATGCTGTGTGATCCTTTTCAAGTCTGACCTCTGTGACTGTTCTCTCCTTCTCCTTGCAGGAGTGCTGGGGATTCCTTGAATGACTGCACAATCACCTTAGTGGATGAGATCTACAAGATTGAGGAGCCAGGCACTGCTAGTCCCATCAGCACTGGCCTGCCAAGACGTGAGTTGCATGTTACCTTGGGATATTCTGCTCCTTGTCTTTGAGGAGCAAAAGTCTAAGAGTTCCAAGACACTTGCAGTTGTGACTTCTTGGAATATTTCCAGCGTGTTGTGGCACTTGAATCACAGACTCACAGAATGTTAGGGGTTGGAAGGGCCCTAGAGAGATCATCTAGTGCAACCCCCCTGCCAGAGCAGGAGCACCTAGAGCAGCTCACACAGCAATGTGTCCAGGCAGCTCTGCAATGGCTCCAGACAAGGAGACTCCACAGGCTCCTGGGCAGCCTGGGCCAGTGCTCTGGCACCTGAACTGCAAACAAGTTTCTCCTCAGCTTAATACTAAACCTGCTGTGCTCCAACTTGCTCCCATTGCCTCTTGTCCTACCATTGGATGCCATGGAGCAGAGCCTGGCTCTCTCCTCCTCACACTCACCCTTCCCATATTTCTAAGCATTGCTGAGGTCTCCTCTCAGTCTCCTNTGCTGGAGTCTTGAAGTAGCTTGTGGTTTCTTTTGGCTAACAGGACAGTATGGACCTGTGTGTAAAGCTTGTAAGGACAACCCCAACAAGACCTGCCGAGTTTGTGCTTGCCACATCTGTGGAGGGAAACAAGATCCAGAGAAGCAGCTGATGTGTGATGAGTGTGATATGGCTTTCCACATCTACTGCCTCAAGCCTCCCCTCAGCAGCATCCCAGATGATGAGGACTGGTAGGTTCTAAGGATGGATATGTGTGTGCTATCCCAGTTACCATCTCACTGGGAACAGCAAGTAAGGTCTAGGGCTTCAAGGTGCCCTTAGGTGGCAATATGAGGACTCTAGGAGGTCAAGGAATGTTTGTGGGTTTGGAGTTTTTGGTGGGATTTCAGAGCTTTTCTTGAGCATTAGTTTAGTGAGAGGAAGTTTGAAGCTGGTGGCTCTCAAAGTTCTTTTCCTGCTTTGGGGATCTGTCTGCCTGTGCAAAGAGAAGGAGAAACCAAATACAGAGCTGATGCCAAGAGCCTTAACTTCTGGAACAAACTGTAAGAGGAACAGTTACTATAACAGTTTGGGTTGCTTACAGGTAGCCCACAGGGCCCCCACCTTGAGGCTGGAGATGAATTCTCTTTTATAGATGAAAATAGATATGGAGATAGATATAGCTAGTGAGATACATCTCCAGATAATGAAATGCTCTTCTCTTCCCTCTGTCCTGTCTCAGCATGTCATCCCCTGATTTGATGACAGAGCTGACATATCTGCAATGTTTTAGAAGGTTGTGGAACGACACTAGCTAGCACAGATCTAATTCCAGGAGGGAAAGTCCTCTCTAATTTCACATGGGGAAATTGTAACATAACTCAGCATTGTTTTGAGGAAATTCTCTTCAAATTTAAGGCTTTGCTACTAGTTTCCTTGTCCTTGACTGGTGACTCTAGGTATTGCCCTGAGTGTCGAACTGATGCGAGTGAGGTGGTGTTAGCAGGAGAGAAACTAAAGGAAAGTAAAAAGAAACAAAGGATGGCATCTGCTAACTCATCCTCAAGGAGAGACTGGGGCAAGGTCAGTTGCAAAGCTGTTTTCTTGTGAAGAAGAGTGTGTGTTGTTCTTTGTCACCCTTGGCTGATAGGGCTTGGTGTTTTGACACAGGGCATGGCATGTGTGGGGCGCACCAAGGAGTGTACCATTGTCCCCTCCAACCACTATGGCCCAATTCCTGGGATTCCAGTTGGCACCATGTGGAAGTTCAGAGTTCAGGTATGAAGCTGAATCATTAAGGTTGGAAGAGACCTCTAAGCTCATCAAGTTCAACCATCAACCTGTCACCCCCATGCTACCAAACCATGGCCTTAAGGAGCACATCTAGATGTTTATTGAGCCCCTCCAGGGATGGTGACTCCAGCACCTCCCTAGGCCAATGCCTAACAACCCTTTCAGGGAAGAAATTCCTCCTGACATCCAATCTAAACCTCCCCTGCTGCAACTGGAGGCCATTTCCTCTTGGCTTCTCACTGCTAACCCAGGAGAAGAGAGCTACCCCCAGCTCCCTCCAAGCTCCTTTCAGGAGAACTGTGCCACTGTGGGGAAAAGTGAGCATGATCCAGCTCTTGTGAGAAACCTGAAACAGTTAATCTTGGAGTGTGTGTAAGGCCAGAAGGGAAAGAATTCTGGCTTTGTCTAGACCAAGTGTTCCATAACTAATGTTGCATTGTCCAGGCATTTCAAGGGGTGATTTTCTTTTTTTCTTTAGTGCTTTGTTTTTGGCAACTCAAAACCCCCAAACCAAGTGTATTTGTTGCCAGTAGTTTGTCCTGACTGTGTGGTATCTCCCACTTGCCCTCCTGGTGAGGGTCTCTCAAGATACCTGATATATTAAACAAAAGGTTTTCTCCTCCAGTGAGAAGCTTGGGGAGCAAGCAGCACTGACCTGTCCAGAACTTGTTTTCAGGTATTAGGTGAAGGTTACTCCTGCAAGTCTTTTGAAACCAGTTGCCTTATACAGAATCCCCCAGTCTCAGCATGGTGAGGGTTGGAAGGGACCTCTGGGGATCATCCTGTCCAATTCCCCTGCTCCAGCAGGCTCACCCCCAGCAGCTTGCCCAGCATCACCTCCAGCTGCCTTGGGAATCTCTCCAGACAAGGAGACTCCCCAAGCTCTCTGGGCAGCCTGGGCCAGGGCTCTAGAACTCTCACAGCAAAGAAATTCCTCCTCCTGCTTAGATGGAACAGGGCAGTCAGACTGTTAGTAGCTTGTTGGTAGCACTTGCTTACCAAACTCCTTTCTCTCCCCCAGGTGAGTGAATCTGGAGTTCACAGGCCACATGTAGCAGGAATCCATGGCAGAAGCAATGATGGTGCCTACTCCTTGGTTCTGGCAGGAGGCTATGAAGATGACATAGTAAGTGAACCCCAGAATGCTTAAGGTTGGAAGGGAGCAGCAGAGGTCAGCTAGTTCAGGCCCCACTCCTCTAACAGCATTCCCTAGAGTGCATGACTCAAGGTTATGTCCAGGTGGATTTTGGATCTCTCCAGCCAAGGAGACTCCACAAGCTCTCTGGGCAGCCTGGGCCAGGGCTCTGCACCCTGACAGCAAGCAAGTTTCTCCTCATGTGCAGGTGGAACTTCCTGGCTTCCAGTTTGTGCCTGTTGCTTGGCACTGTTGAGAAGAGCCTGGCTCCTTCCTCTTGACACCCTCCCTTCAGATGCTTATAGCCATTGCTAAGCTTCTCTCTCAGCCTTTTCTTCTGCACAAGCCCAGCTCCCTCAGCCTTTCTTCAGAAGGAAATCCTGCTTATTTCTGTCTTGAGAACCAAACTGACTTCTTGTTAAAACTAAGGCTTGCCTTTAATTATTTTATTTACACTATATCTACTTGCTTCTCCATCTTGACAACACTTCTGTTCTTCAGAATAAAACTAGGACAGCTAGAGCCCAGCAAGATGAGCTAACCTGAGAAGCAGCCTCATCCAAATGAAGCTGCATATCTATATGTCAGCTTTTAAGGCAAGAGTCCTCAGCTGTTCTGGTCTTTTTGAGCAGTCTGACTGTAAGCTGCCAGGTCTTTCTGGGTCAGAAGAGTGCTCAGAACAAAGTTGGGGACAGGAGTTCTGCTTCTGAATGGGATGTGACAAGACAGCAAGAGAGTTGTTGTTGACTTTCCTCTCTTGGCCATGTAGAGGAGACCACAGACTGCCTGGCTCTGGGAGTGTGACTGGAGGAAGCTCTTTCCTTTCTTTGGGAATACCATAGTGAAACTCCTTGCTTCAAAGTCTCTCTTCTGCTTTTCTTGAGTTGGTTTTGTGGCTGTGTTGAAAGTATCCATGTCCATTTCAGGATCATGGCAATTCCTTCACCTATACAGGGAGCGGAGGGCGAGATCTCTCCGGGAACAAGCGCACAGCAGAACAGTCTTGTGATCAAAAACTCACCAACATGAACAGGTCAGCAGCACTCCCATTCCAGCCCAAAGCTGTGTCAAGCCTGGCAAAGAGCCAAAGAAATGGGCAAATTGGGGGAAAAACCTGACAGTTAGATTTTTGACTCAGTTCCTGTGAGTGTAAAATCAGCTGGATGGTGGGAATGGCTCTTCCAGTGCACTAGGATCACACAATCACTCAGGTTGGAAGAGACCTCTAAGCTCACCAAGTCCCTATCACTACCATAGCACTAAACCATGGCCCTAAGGAGAACCATTGTACATGGTATTTAGTTTTACATTTAATATGGACTGAAACTTGAGGAGCAGCAGTAAATTAGAGTAGAAGTTTTCATGCTCTCTCCTGAAGACCTTTGCAGTCACCTTGGGAGATCAGGTCATTTGTAATTTGGAGCTGTTACTCTGACAACTAAGTGTGGAGGAGGTGGTCTCTGCAATTACCTGAGGGTAATCTAATCAATAATCAGCTTAATTACTGTGTCCTAGAGTTCTTAGGGTTACAAGACACTTGGAAGTGTTACTAAAGACAAACAACTGAGTCTGGCTGCATCCTTTTTCCTCAGAAGAGATTCAGCAAGAGCTCCTCCTGTATCTGCACAGAGGTAGAGTTGGGAGGCAGCTTGTTGGTAACCATTGCTGTGGTTCAGCACAGTGCCAATAAGCTGCTCCTCCCAGTATCTATGTGTTGCTTTGAGGAAAATAGTATCAATTCAATGTATTCCTACTTAGGAGGTGGTTTTACCATGCAAGCTTGTCTTGGCTTGAGCCTCCCTCTGCTTCTGAAGAGTTTTGCTGGGGAAATGCCCTAAGTAAGTTGCTTGGCCTTTCTCTTGCAGAGCTCTGGCTCTGAACTGCAGTGCTCCCATCAATGACAAGAATGGAGCTGAAGCCAAGGACTGGAGAGCTGGGAAGCCAGTGCGAGTGGTGAGGAGTGTCAAAGGAGGCAAACACAGCAAGTATGCTCCTCTGGAAGGGAACAGATATGATGGAATATATAAGGTAAGAAGACTCTGCTGAATTAGGAAAGGTTTGCTTATAGACAAGAGGTTTTTATAGCTGTGATGGATTTGGATCTGACTTTTTTTTTAGGTTGTGAAATACTGGCCTGAGACAGGGAAATCTGGATTCTTAGTGTGGCGTTACCTGCTCAGGAGGGATGATGAAGAACCTGCTCCTTGGACCAAAGAAGGGAAGGACAGGATGCAAAAGCTTGGCTTAACAATGCAGGTATGCTTTTGGAATATCACTGTGCTTCTCCTGGACAAGGAGCAGGAATTTTTCTCTTACACATTCTTCTTGAGGATGATCCTTGCAGAAGAATCCCCAATCCCTTACACTGAGGAGAACACAAGTGCTTTCAGTCTGTGGGTTGGTTGTTTTCTTTCTCTGGGAGAGGTTAAATGGATCAAACACATTTTCCTTGTACAGAATGTCTGTAGTCCGAACAAGCACTTGGCAAAAGCAGGAATCTGTTGCTTAAAAGAGAGAAACCCTGGAGCACTCCTCCAGAGATCATTCCTATGGTCTGTGAGTCTTCTGTACTGGAGAGTTTGCATTGGATCCTTTTTGTGTTCTCCTGTAGTATCCAGAAGGATATTTGGAAGCTGTTGCAAACAAAGATAAGGAGAAAGAAAATAATGGAGATGATGAGTTTGATACCCCAGGAAAAGGAAAGAGGAAAAGGAAATCAGCAGGTTTGTGGAGTAGGCAAGTGGAGATGGAAAGCCTTGTAGGTTTTTGTGCATTTTACATAGTTACTCTTTTCTGTTGCTTTTGTTTGGTAGTTAAAGAGTTATTGTGTTTTCTTGCAGGTGGGGAGGAAAAACACATTACCTCCCCTGCAGGGACTCCAAAGAAGACTAAAGTTGAGCCATACCAGCTGACATCTCAGCAGAAATCTCTTATAAAAAGTGATGAAGCCAATGAAAAACTGTGGAATGAAGTACTAGAAGCTCTCAAAGATGGACCAGTATGTCAGGCTTGCTTTCCTCACCAAGTGACAAGTAACCATTGTGCTATCCAGAGACACAAACCTCTTAGCTGTTATTAAAGAGTGAGCCTCAGAGCTCCAGGGATGGTTTAATGTAGACATCCACAGCTTAACTTTAAAGCATTGTGTTGGAGGTCAGTAAGATGACACCTCACACACTCAGAGAATCTCCTGAGTTGGAAGGACCCACAAGGATCTTTGAGTCCAATTCCTGTCTCTGCACAGGACACCCCCCCCCAAAATCACACCATGTGCCTGAAAGCCTTGGCCAAATGCTTCTGGAGTTCTGTCAGGCTTGGTGCCATGACTCCTGCCCTGGGAAGCCTGATCCAGTGCTCCACCATCCTCTGGCTGAAGAACCTTTTCCTCATAGCTAACCTAACCCTCACAGCTTCATGCCATTCCCTCAGCTCGAGCTGAAGGTTGATCTCAATGACCCCTAAAAGTCCCTTCCAATTCTAACCACTCAATGATTCTAAGTTAACAGAACTTGTTTAATGTGACTATTATCCTGTGTTAAGTTTGGCTGAAGTAATCCCTTGTATTTTCTTGAGGGGTGGAGGTTTTCCTGGGCTGTTACTTTCAGAGAGCAGTAGCAATAAATTGCTTCAAATGTTGTCTTCACAGAAATTTCTCAGCAAGGTTGAAGAGTCTTTCTTGTGTATTTGCTGTCAGGAGGTGGTGTTTCGGCCAGTCACAACTGTGTGCCAGCACAATGTCTGCAAGGTGAGTGTGGATACAGCCTGGAGCTGACCTCTGCAGTGCTGAGAGACACACAGAGATGTGCTCTTGTAGCCAAGAGGGTCAGTGATCTCCTGGGCTGCATTAACAACAGTGTGAGCAGCACGACTAGGAAGGTTCTCCTTATTTGCCACTTTATTCTGCTCTGGTGAGACCCCATCTGGAATACTGGGTCCAGTTCTGGAGCCCTCAGTACAGAAAGGCCATGGAGCTGCTGGAGCAGGTGCAGAGGAGGCCACGAGAATGCTCAGGGGCTGCAACACCTCTGCTCTGAGGACAGGCTGAGGGAGCTGGGATTGTTCAGCCTGGACAAGAGAAGGCTTCAGGGGNAGGGGGCAAGAGGCTGGGGCCACACTCTGCTCAGTGGTGCCCAGGGGCAGTAGGCACAAACTGGAAGCCAGGATGTTCCATGTGAGCATGAGGAGAAAGTTGTTTGGTGTGAGAGTGCAGAGCCCTGGCCCAGGCTGCCCAGAGAGCTTGTGGAAAATCTCCTTGTCTGGAGAGATCCAAACTGGCCTGGAGGGTGAGCATGGCTGACTGTGCTAGAGCAGAGGTCTCTTCCAGCTGCCTGCATGCTGGCACTCTGTGCTGTGTCTCGTGTAAGCAGTTGTTTGCCCTCCCCAGGACTGCCTGGACAGGTCGTTCCGAGCTGAGGTGTACAGCTGCCCCGCGTGCCGCTACGAGCTGGGCAAAGCTTACAGCATGCAGGTGAATGAAAGCCTGCAGAGCATCCTGAGCCAGCTCTTCCCTGGCTATGGCAGTGGACGGTGATTCTGGAAAGCACTTCACATTTCCTTCTCTTCCAACTTCTCCATGGGTTTGCAATGGGCTTAATTTAAAACCAACAAGTAGTTTGTTTTTTTGATCTTCTCCCAAACCCCTAAAAAAGTTTTAAAAGTCTTCCTCGTTTTTAAAAAAACTATAAACTTCCAGCAATATTCTTTTTGTATGTTTTTTTTTTTTGTTGTTCTAAATGTTGAACTTGGCATTCTTTCTTCCCCCAAAACTGCCATTGATCAGCACAGAATGATTGCCCTTAATGGACTTTAAAAAGTGCTTCTGGTGAGGCTGCTAACAGTTTGGCTGTTAAGAGTTAACAGCTGCTAACTCTGTTCTCAATTCATGAGGTGATGATAACACTGAAGTTCTCAGAGTACCCCTTCTTTTCTATGTTTTTATTCCCAAAATGGCTTTTTTTTTTTTGCTAGAACAATCTTCAGTATTTTGGGGTTCAAGTTAGGCATCACCTTGGTGCTTTTTTTGTACCAGATGCTTCCTGGCTTAGCAACTTTTTTAGCACCAGTGGGGATTTTCTATTGGGGTTTTGTAAGAACTCTCTCTTTCTTTTTTTTTTATACATTTGACAAACTGATCCAAAAGCCATTTCCTGCACATTTTCTATAGCAAAAAGAAAGCAAACAGAGCAAGCTGCTTGCATATGGCCAAGTAGTTGGAGCAATCTGAAGTACTACCTCAGTTGGACTTCTGGTTTTTATTGGGGAACTAGGTTGTTGTTTTTTTCAGCCAGGTGCTGTTTTCTCTCCAGAATTTGCCATTGTGGAATATCCTAAAGCCATTTTTAAGTGCCTTTGGTCCTTTTCTGAAAGACTGGGCTCTGAATCACCAGAAAGATATGCATGATGTTGTTTTGGGTTGTTTTTTTTTTTTCATAAGCACTGAATTGTTTGAATCTTGCCTACCAGATTTTATTCTTGGGGTAAAAAAATAAAGTGACACTGTAGCTGTCTGGGATTAGCAAGGACTTGCAGAGGTCCAGCTCTCCTCTTAACCTTAGGTGTATGATGGTAATATAATCTTTTTCCCCCTCTGTTTCAATGCATTTCTACCCAGAATATGAGAATAACCAGTTGTGACTTTATTTTAAGTAAAACCTTGGTTTTTATTGTCCATGCCCCCCCACCAAGGTTTCTTTTTGTGCATGACTTGTCTTCTTCTGTCATGGCCAAAGTGTGCAGTTTAATACCTCAACAAGACAGGGATGTTTCTAATCACACTTTACTGCAGACAGACTGGAACAAATGTGCCTATTTCTGTTTAGTTTTGTTTTAACTCTTACCCTTTTTAAAATTATAATGTTAATATGTTAGGGAAAGAAAAAAAACCCATTTTATAGGGTGGTTTTTTGCTGAATTTGTCCTTTTTTTGTACAATGTGCAAGCTGAAGTTCTCAAAATAAATATCTTTTCAGATGAAAGCAGTCCCTGTTTTTCATTCTTTTTCTCTGAAGCAGGTTTCCAGACCTAATTGTTTGGGCAGGAATGTGGTTTTTATGTTCCATTACCATAGAATCATTAAGATTGAGAAAGACCTTGAAGATCCTGGAGTCCAGTTTAGAGTAGAGTGAGCAGCTCCAGGCTGAGAGAGTTGGGATTGTGCATCCTGGAGAAGAGAAGGCTCCAGGGAGACCTTAGTGCAGTCTTGCAGGACTTCAAGGAGCTTAGGAGGAAAGATGGGGAGAGACTTTTAGCAGGAGCTGTTAGGACAGGACAAGGGGCTGATGGTTTCAAACTGAAAGAGGGAGACTTAGACTAGAGATAAAGAAGAAATTGTTTACTCTGAGGGTGGGGAGAGGCTGGCCCAGGTTGCCCAGAGAGGTGGGAGATGTCCCATCCCTGGAACCATCCCAGGTCAGCTTGGTTGGGGCTGGGAACAAGCTGTTCTAGCTGCAGATGTCCCTGCTGAGTGCAGAGGGGTTGGACTAGCTGACCTTTGAAGGTCTCTTCCCACCCAAACCAGTCTCTGATTCCATGAACTTATCAAACCAGAGAAACACATTCAAACACTGAAGCTTTCACAAGATGAAGTAAAGGCAGAAAACAGAAAGATTCAAGCTGTGGCAGGAGGAAAGGCTGAGAACCCTGGGGCTGCTGAGCCTGCACAAGAGCAGAGCCAGAGGGGAGCTGCTCAAGGCTCAGCAAGAGCTCAAGGGTGCAGGGGGCAAGAGGCTGGGGCCACACTCTGCTCAGTGGTGCCCAGGGGTTAGAGGTTAGTGATGACATGAAACACTTCCAACTTCAGCTATCTACATTTTGATTGGAAAATGTCCTTCCACACTTTACTCTCTATTGTGATGAGAATAATTTGGGGTGAGTGGGTAAAAAGGAGGAGCAAAAGCTTGTGTATTGAAATGGAAAGCCCCAATTGCAATGACTTCCTTTAGTATATTATTATTATTCTTTGGAAAACAAACTTTCCTTCATAGGTTTTTAGTGTAGTGTCCTGAGCTTTAGTGTTTCTTTAGGATCAGTTAGAATTCCTCTGCAACTTGGAGACTTCATCATTTGGGGCTCAACATAAAGCTCTAGTAGGGAAAAGCCTATGCTGTAAAGGGAGCTGGTGTTTGGCTTTGGATAAGGAGAGATCGTCTGTGTTTAATGGTAAGAGATTTAGCAGCCTGATGCTTCATTTCCCATCCAGCCTTGTGTGCATTTATGTGGTGAAATTCTGGAGTAAATATTTAATATATGGTCTAGTAAAAGAAATATTTTGTGGAGAAAGAATTGGGAAGCAAGAATAATGATGTAGAAAAAAAACCAACAATGCAAGGATCTTCTATTTTGGGAATTCCCATCTCACTTGCCAGGCAGGGCTCAGAATCTGTGATCTGCACAGTTTAATTGAGCACAAATTAAAAAATGCCCCTGATAGTTCTTCATCCTGGCAGCCTTCCATGGGCCTGCAATTGCAGCCACTTTGAAAAGAGGAGCTGGTGTGTGGGGAGGGCTGGAGGCTAGGGTATGAGCTGGAGATGGGTACAGTTACTCACCAGCACCTGGCCCTGCAGGAGAAGGGCAAAACTGTGGCTGTGGGTCAGGTCCTCTGGCAAGAGCCAGAGCATGCCACCCATCTGTCCCAAAGCCCATTGCTGCAAATGGGAGTGTGTCTTTGGGAGGCCTTAGGTGATCCCTTCACCCCCTCAGGGGTGCTGGCAGTAGTGCTCTATCCCTGGAGGCATTGCAGGTGAGGCTTGCCAGGGCTCTGGGCAAGCTGCTCTAGTTGGGGATGTCCCTGCCCACTGCAGGGGGGTTGGACTAGATGAGCTCCAGAGGTCCCTTCCAACCCAAACCATTCTGTGATTCTATGATCTTCCATAGGGAAAATGGCAATAAAATGTAGGTAAATGCCAGTGCTTTTAAAGAGTGAACTGCTGGGGAAATGTGGATTCAGCATGAGGTCAGTCTGAGGGTTAACTTTTTGCTTTTTAAAGCTCCAGGTATTGGAGGGGACTACGTGGAGTCTAAAAATGCCACCCTATAGGTCCATGACTGCACTAACAGCATGCATGCACTCTATTCTGTTTCTCCATAAAATACACACCTGATCTCATCTTTTTAGGTCTGTTTCACTTATGAGGTGCTGTGGTTCCTCAGGTGCCCCTGGGACTGCTCAGCCCTTCAGGGTGCAGGGGGCAAGAGGCTGGGGCCAGGCAAGGGGCAATGGGCACACACTGGAAGCCAGCAGGTTCCATGGGAGCAGCAGGAGCAAGTTGTTTGGCGTGAGGGTGCAGAGCCCTGGCCCAGGCTGCCCAGAGAGCTTGGGGAGTCTCCTTGTGTGGAGAGATTCCCAAGGCAGCTGGAGGTGATGCTGGGCAAGCTGGTGGGGGTGAGCTGCTGGAGCAGGGGGATGGACTGGATGATCCCTAGAGATCCCTTCCAAACCCTCTCCTTGCTGAGGTCCTGTATGCATGCCCTTCTTCACACCTTTGTGCTCCCTCAGAGCCTGGGTGACAGCAGCAGCTCTGAGGCTATGGGGCACAGCACAGCTTGGCCTGTGCGGCTCTATCTCGGCTTAAAGCCCCTCAGGCGTGCGACGCCGCGGCTCTAAGGGCGAGCACTGAAGGGCTGGGCGGTGGGAGCCGGGGGAGGTTACCAGAGCCCTCACCCCTTAGCGGCCATGCCGAGGCCCAGGCCGGGGGGGTCTGTGGGTCCCTTCCCGCCCCATTGGCGCAGGGCGCCCGCAGCCCCCCCTCCCCATCGCCCCCCCGCGCGGCTGTGCGGCTCCTCACGTACTCACCGCCTCGCGCCCCCGCCGGAGCGCAGAGCCGTGAGGCACTGACGGGCATTCCGCGCCGCCAATCGCCATCTTCCTTACCCGCCTCTCGCCCAATAAGCAGCCGAGGGCGGGGCCGGCACCTCCTCAGGGGCCGCGTCCTATGGGCGGAAAACGGCGGAATCGACGTGCGCGTACCCGGCAGCTCCTCCCGGTTGTTGGGTAGGCCGTTACCCTCAGCGCTAACGACCAATCTACGGCCGTGCTCGGCTTGTTATTCGTTGCTCGGCTTGGCCATAGGCAGCAGTCGCCGCCTCTCAGCGAGTCACGAGCCCAATCCTTGGGAAGGTGGTGTCGGCCTAAGCCAACGAGCGGAACGAGGAGGCGGGCGGCAGGTGCTGGCCGTGGGGTGCTGCGATCTCCTTGCCGCCCCCCTTCCGCTCTGCCCCCCGCCCCGGGCCGCTTGGCACTCTGCTTACCGGCACCACCGCGCCGCCGTTGAGGGGCATTGCTAGCGGGATCAGGTACAGGAGAGACCATTGCCTGCGTCCCTCTCTTCTCTCTCCTTCCCGTCTCGCAGGGGCCCTGCCGCTGCCTGCAGCTCCACCCCCGGGCACCGCGGAGCCGGAGCCCCCCTCAGCTCGGCGCTGCCCACCCACCCACCGCCTCCTCCCGGGCTGTCTGTGTCCCTCTGGCTTTCCCTGAAGGGCCAAGCCCCTTCCCCAACACCTCTCCTCAGCGACGGGGCCCGGCTTTGCTTCTCGCTTCCGGACGGTAGCCGGCCCTCCTCCTGACGGCCCGGCCCTCGGCCGCCGCGGGCCCTGGCCCTGGCCCCGTGGAGACCGGCCTGTGCGGCCAAGGGACGGGACAGGCCTGTCGCGGCCCCGCTCCTCACGGCCCCGATGCCCGCTTTGTCTCGGGGCGGCGCGGTCGGAGCTCCCCCAGCTCCCCACCGGCCCCGTTCCCCTGCCGTGTCCCCTTTGCTGTCCACTCACCCTCCACCGGAGCCTCAGGCCCGGGCGTGGTGTCCGCGGAACGCTCCGCGCCTCGCGCCGTGTTCCAGCAACGGGTTTTGGGAAGGGGTGCGCGTGACGGGTAGGCCCTGGGTGGTACGTTAACCCCCACCCACACTCCTCGCGGGGGTATTGGTAACGGTCGTTCTCGAGCGGCCGTTGGCGTTGGAGGTGGTTGGTCACGGCCATCGGGGGCATTAGCTGTGGGACAGAGGAGAGGAGAGCTGCTCCGTGGCTTACAGCAGCGGTGCCGTCGGGTGAAGAGAGAGGTTTTCGCGATGGAGAGCTGCCGGTGAATCTGGGGTGGTGTGTTGGGTGGCAGGGCAGTGTCCAGCAGGGCCCTGAGGGCAGAAATCTGGTGGCAAGAACCTGGCACCAGCAGGTTTTTATCTCTGTTTTTTTTCCCCCTAGAGACTGTCAAAATCTAGGGCTAAGACTCGAGGGTTTTATTTTTTATATATATACTTTTTTTCCTATTTGTAATAAGCCTGATGTTAATGGGAACAGCTCTGGTTACTTGTTGAGGTCCTGCCTCTTGCCAGGCAGAGGTTGCAGGGTGCAGAAGTGAGATGACCAGCTCTGAAACACTTGTGATCTCCAGAAACTGTTTGTCCAGTCATGCTTTGGTGACCTGCCCTGGCTTTAGCTGCTCAGTTTGCCCTTCTTTTATTTTAAATAAAAGTAAAAGCTGTAGTAAGCCCTTTTGGGATGTAGTGTGTGGTAGAAGGGGAAACTCTTCAGGAACTCTTTATCTGAAGGTGGTTCTTGGCTCTCCTTTCAAGCTGGCTCTGGTTCTTGCTCTGGAGAGGGAACATGTAGCTGTGTAGGGTATGGTGATGTAGCAGAAAGACTGGTTTGGACAGCTTTGCTTTAAAGGGTTAAAATCACAAATGAGGTGTAGTTTTATACACCTTTTAAATAAAAGCTGTTGGGGGGGAATGGGCTGTTCAGGGGCACAGCCTCTTTGGGGGCTTCTATTAAGGCCTAAAACGTTGGAATTCTGGTGTGTGGCTTGTTTGTCTTTGTGCTGGGGCAAGGTAAAATACATGATTGTGTTATATCAAGGTTAACCCTTCCAAAGTTAAGTTTCCTTTAGCCAAAAGGAATCAATTTTAAGGAACTCTGTTCCTTCAGAGCTCTAATAGTGAGTGTTTTTCCCCTTTTCACACACAAGTCACTTCTTTCTTAGGATCTTCTCCCTGTTGTTTCCTTCCCCTGTTTTGTTAAAATGTACCTACTCACTAGAAATACTCGGAGTAGAATTTGGAACTTAGTCACATGAAATAACTGCTGGAATCCATAGGGATAATTGCTTTTTGACAGTAAGTTCTCACTCCTGAGGTCCCCCTGTACCAAGTGAAAGGATCTGAGGCAGGTGGAGTGACTCCTCCAGTGCCACAAGGAGTCAGTGGCTGTTCCTTCCAAATTAGTGGTAGGAGTTCCTCCTATGCAAAGTGTATGTAGGTGGATATACTGATTCCTTCTTCCAGAGCAACTGTTCATGCAGAAGACACTCAGAGAAACATCTTTTGCCAGGGAGATGTTGTCCCAACACTCAGTAATGGATGATTCTTGCTCCTTGAAAATAGACTTTCCATAATCAGGCACAGAGATGGTGAGGAGTTGTTTTTCTCAGTGAGTCAGAAGGTGGAAGAGCAAAGTACCTAGGTCTGGCACTCAGAGTTTGACTTCAGGGTGAAGATGTGGTTTTTTTTATATGTGAGACCTTACATACATGAGAGTTTTTAGCAGCTTTTGGCGAGAGCTTACTAGTGAAAGGCACTTTCAGGGAGAATTCCACCTCTTCCCTCTAGATACTGCTGGTTGTTGGTCTGGGGCAAATACTTACAGGCCTGTTAGACTGAAGTGGTGGAGCAAAAAGAAGGGAAAACTACTTCTAGTGATATCTTCAGCTCCTGTCATTTAGCACATGATGTGCAGTGATTGTTTTACAGATTTGGAGGCACTAGGCAGTTTAAATTATCCAAAACAGAGACAACTTCTGACAGCTTTGAGCCACGAGGTCTCAAGAAATTTTAGATGAGTTGGGAAAACCAGTTTATCCAGCCATGCTGGCTCAGCATGTTAGTTTCCTGGGAAGTTTTGTGCATTTATCAAGAGTTCTGCAGTCAGATTTTGGAGGAGGATGTCTAGCTGTAACACAGTAAGCAATGTGCTGGCATTCTGGGAGCTCTAATTTGCCTTCAGAACTTACAGCTCATTTCCATGAGTAGAGAAGTTGACATGTCACTAGAAAGAACAGCTCTGTCCTGCTGCAGCCTGAGAGAACCACACAGCAGTTAACACCTCTTTGCAGTAAGAAGAATTAGAAGCTTTATTTCCTTCTAATGAATTGCAGGCAGTGTAGGAGAGTTGCAGACCCATTCTGACTTCTTGCTGGGTGCTGGTGAGAGGGATTTGCAGTGCCTCTTCCCGTCTGTCCCTTCACTCTCTGCTTGGGCTACCCACAGCATTACTGCAATAGAGCATCTGTTAATATCAAAGATGGATGACAGCTAAATATGTCACTGCAAGTAAGGGATCTGCTCAATAGATTTGGGTGCCATCAGGATTCTCCATGGCTGGGCAAGGCACCCTTGGAAATGATCATTTGTCATCTCTTTGAGACTCAGGAGATGCTTTGGCAAACTGAAATCCTTCAGCAGTGCAAAATGTTGGCTTTGGGCAGAGGTTTAGTGATGTTAATGTTGTGTTACTGTTCTTATAAAACCATTCTGGAATAGGAAAGAGTTTTTTTATTGCTTAGTAAGGTTATTTGTTTTTAATCTTTATTTTTGGTCCCAAATATGTGCTGCCTTGTCACAGATTACAGATAGAGTCACTTCTTACCATGGCTTAATTAAGGTGCTTATATTCATTTCTATTTTCATGGAGGAAATGATTCTCTTTGATAAATGAAGCAGTTCCTGGATGGCTGCTGAGACAGGAGAACACATTTGTATTCTGTGGTAATATTTCTGTGTGGTATAAGATCTTGACTTACTCTGTGTCTACCTCAATCATGGCAAAAATGACCTGCAACTTAAATAGGTGTTTTTACATCTTGATTGATTCAGAAGGCTCATGAACAAGCCACAGTTCCCAATTTTTTTAGCCAATATAGGTTTGTTCTTTTTTTGTTTCCTAACCCTATATGATAGAAATATTGCATTTGAAAATGGCCTAAGAAGGCAGTGTGGGAAGCTGCTGGTGTGTTAAGGTGATTTCCTGCAGTGCTCTGATATTCTGACCTGCATTCAGAGAGGTGGAGAGGGCTCTGGTGAGCCTCTGTGGGCTGCTTTGTGGTAGAGGAGTTGTTCATGTGAAGTTTGTCATATTTGCTCTGAGTTCTGTGTTGGCAAAACAAGCAGCACAGCTTTGGCTCTGATGTATGTGTTAAGGTTTGGAGCTGTAGCTTCCAGAGAGAAGAACCAGATCAGATAGAGCTGGGAGAGTTCCATGAGGACAATTGTCTGTTGCCTTGAAGCTGATGTGGAACTAGCTTGGTTTTCTCCCAGGTTTTACTTTATTTTAGGTTTTAAATCCTCACTCCTTTCAGTTGCAGTGTTGGTTAAGAAGTGTGAAATGGATATAGAATAGAATAGTTTAGGTTGAAAGAGACCTCTAAAGGTCATCTAGTCCAACCCCTCTGCAGTCAGCAGGGACATCTGCAACTAGATCAGGTTGCTCAGAGCTCCAAACAACCTGACCTGGAATGATTCCAGGGATGGGACATCTCCCATCTCTCTGGGCAACCTGGGACAGGCTCTAACCACCCTTAGCAGAAAAAATTCATCCTTAGATCTAGTCTAAATTTACTCTCTTTTAGTTTCAAACCATCACCCCTTGTCCTGTCCCAAGAGGCCCTGCTAAATAGTTTATCCCTATCTTTCTTCTAAGTCCCTTTAAGTCCTGGAAGGCTGTAGGAAGGTCTCTCTGGAGCCTTCTCCTCTCCAGCCCAGCTCTCTCAGCCTGGCCTCACAGCAGAGAGCTTCCACCCTCTGATCATTGCTGTGGCTTCCTCTGGATCTGCTCCACCAGGTCCATGTGTGTCCTGTGCTGAGCACTCCAGAGCTGGCCCAGCACTGCAGGTGAGGTCTGAACAGAGCAGAGAGGCAGAATCCCCTCACTTGACCTGATATGAAACGAGAGATGAAATACCTCACTCGGTCCTGTTCTCCTGCCTGCTGCCTTTGCCTCTGCTCAGTCTTTCCCTGAGTAGATGATTTTCTGGCAATGCAACTGCTCTTAAGCCTGGAATCTGGGTCAGTGTGTCACACCCAAACTAGTCAGGACCTAAAGTACTTTATGCAAAGAAAAAACCAACCCAAAACTAACCAAGATTTTGATTTTTTTTTACAGTAGCAAAAGAGTCCAAAGCACTTAAAACAATCAAATGAGTTGAAGTTTTAGCTTAAACTAATCTGAAGGAACTGAGAGAAGTTGAGGAAGTTGCTGAGAGCATTGCTGCAGGCTTGGAATTGTGGCAGGTTTGCTGAAGAAAGACTGGTGGGAATTAGACCTTGTTAAGGTATTAATCTGCTGCAGGAATGATCATTTTGTACAGAGCAGTGCAATAAGCAAATTTTCTTGAACCTGTACAATTTCTGATGAGAATAATAGACTTTGGGTTCCTTTATATTAAGGTCTGCATCAGTGCTGCTTGGAATTCAAGTGTCTTGTGCTGAGACTTTGGATTCTCAGTCAGACTGAACAGGAATACTTAAAAAAGGCACTTTTTTCACCTCAGTTGCTCCAAGTGTGGACAGGAGATTTCTCCTCTCACTGGAAACAAGGAGCTCCTCAACACTGATCTTAGTCTGGCAGAGTGAAACCACCCCCCCCAAAAGCAGTTTTGTGTCCCTGGCATCAAAGCTTGAGTCCCAGCAGAGCTGCCTGAGAAGAACCAGGCCAGCTTAAATGTGGATTTTTTTGTCTTAATTGTATATTCTTGCAGTAAATAGATAATAAAAGGCAGCAAAGGTAACTCCTGCATGCAGTAAACTGAAGTTCCTGAGGTCCTAGGTTGTCTCAGTAGTGTTGTGCCAAGTTGTGTGGGTTTAGGATGAGTTTATCTTGCATGTTCAGTGGAACAGTGAATTGGAAGGGGGAGGCAGTTGGGTCCTGATTCTGAATTTAATTAGAAATAAACATTACAGAAGGTTGTTGATGACAATAATGAACTGGTTTAATTTCTTAGAGATTTATTGCTCTTATATCTAAACATAGTTTGTGCTTTTAAGTGCTTTTTGTGACTAAACTTTGTTGCAGCTCGAAGAAGAGTAACTGTACACTTACATAACCAAGAGGATGTTTGGAGGGGAAAATTGTATTTTAATTTCATGAGCTATGCATGCTGCTTGATTTCAGAGTGCAGGAGAATCTGGAATTCTGGAGAAGCCTTGTGGAGTGTACAATTTAATAGGAGATAACTCTGATGTGTAAAATCTCAAGCACTGTAGATCTTGATCTGCTCAGCTGGAGGGTGCTGACTGTGCCTGGATGGGAATGTTGTGTCTCTGTTCCTCTTCCTGTAATCTTTTCTCTGTTCTGTTTACTTGCACATTATGAAGTATAAACAAAACTGAAAGCAGTTTGGAGGTTAAAAATGTAATGAATTGAATATGGAAATAAATTGGAGGAGAAGGTGTTAGACTGAGGGAGGTTCTTCTCCCCCTCTGCTCACCCTGGGTCCAGGTCTGGGCTCCCCAGTTCCAGAGAGACAAGGAACTGCTGCAGAGTCCAGCAGAGGCTGCCAAGATGCTGAGGGCACTGGAGCAGCTGTGGCAGGAGGAAAGGCTGAGAGCCCTGGGGCTGCTGAGCCTGCACAAGAGCAGAGCCAGAGGGGAGCTGCTCAAGGCTCAGCAAGAGCTCAAGGGTGCAGGGGGCAAGAGGCTGGGGCCACACTCTGCTCAGTGGTGCCCAGGGCCAGCCCAAGGGGCAATGGGCACACACTGGAAGCCAGCAGGTTCCATGGGAGCAGCAGGAGCAAGTTGTTTGGTGTGAGGGTGCAGAGCCCTGGCCCAGGCTGCCCAGAGAGCTTGTGGAGTCTCCTTGTGTGGAGAGATTCCAAGCCCACCTGGATCAACCTGGGCAAGCTGCTGTGAGCCTGCTGGAGCAGGGAGGTTGGGCTGGAAGATTGGGAGATTCTGTGGAAACTCTTGCTGTAACCTTCCAGTCATCTCTGACTGGGCTGAGCCACACCAAGCTTGCACATTTATACTCTCTTTAATTGCTGCAATCTGATTCTTGGAAAGAAAGGGAAGTTGTCTCAACTCTGCTTGTAACACATTAGTCCCTAAAACTAGTGGTACCTAATTGGCCTGTTTATCTACAAGTCTTGATGTTCTGCAAATGTTTGCCTTTTGTTCTGCTTTGTGATAGTTCCTGATCCAGGAGAGTGTAGATGTAAATGTGAGTGTAATTAGTTGGCTTACTGAGAAAGGAAGTAGATGGAAACAGAAGAATCTGCCCTCTGTGTTCCAGCCTAATTCATCCCAAAAATGCTATTTCAAACAAACACATGAGGTTTCCATTAATATTTGTGTGCAGTACTTTAGTAGCCAAATAATGAGTTAAGAGTAAATGTAAAGAATTCTCTCCTGAGCAGGCTTCTTGCCTTGTTCTATGGGAAATGCCTCAGAAATGCTGAGTGAACATGAGTAGTTCATTCAGGCATACATAGGATCTGTGTTTTGTTAGTTTTGCTTTCATTTGGTATCTTTACAGTATTTTCCGTTGAGTTTTTTTCTTTTTTTCCCCTTAAACTAAACTTGTTTTCGTTTCAAGTTTGCCCCAGGGACTTGCAGTTGGCTTTGGGTAAGCTTTCACCCTTCCTGGATCCTGCCTGGAGCTTGCAGCCCAAGGCAGGAGTTCCCCATAGCATTTCTCAGAGCTCATCTGTGGCAAAGAGCAGAGGGAGGTCAAAATTTGTCAAAAGGCTGTGAATCCTGAGTTCTCCTGCTAGCCCTTGGCTGTCTGATTGCCTCTAGGGATGCTTTGGGCTTTGGTGACATGAGTGTGTGTTGCTGTAGGCCAGGGAGTGCCTCCTCCCACATTCCATCAGTGCCAACCTTGGCCTTATCTCCTTCAGAATGAGCATAAGCCCATAGAATCACAGAATCCTAGACTGGTTTGNTGAAGGGCAGGGGAGGTTTAGGAGATGTATTGGAATCAATAGACATGAGTTTTCAAGGGAAAGTGCAAGGTTGACCAGTTTGGGTGTTGAAAGAAGATGAATTTTTATTGCTCTTGGTTCTGGATGTCCTGTTGTGTTATCCAATGGTGCCAGGGTAGGATTCTGCTCTGGCAGTGAAAGATGGAGGGCGAAGAAGGATTTAAGGCCTTGTTGTTCTGCTTTAAAAACCTTGCTGAAGGTACAGCATGTCTCTTCATCTTTCTCAAGTATTAAACCAGTAAATTGTTTGCCTGATAGCTCAGGAGTACAATACACTTAAAATTTCTTTCCCAAAGATTGAGCAGCCTTATTATCAAACTGAAATGAATAATTTCTAATTTATTAATGGTTTTTGTGCTTTGTGCTGGCAAAGACATCTTCTTTATGTCTTCAATTAGCTAAGCTATTGTGATGTGCCTCATTTAGATCTTCTCATTAGATCTCTTCTTTTTTTCCTCCTCAATATCTGGGACTTACCACACTTCCTTGCCTTGGTTTTAGTGTGTGCTGTCCCTAGATGCTCTCCTGCAAGGGTGTATGTATATAATTCACTGTCCTTGCACTGTGTAATGAGCTGTGGAAGTTCATTTTCTCCACCCCTGCCAACAGTTTTACTGGTGTTACAAGTGCAGGGATGTTTGTTTGTTTGCATTGATTAGATGAAGAGTTAGTAGGTTCAGTCTTCTGTAATCAAAGGGCAATTTGCTTGAAGAGCATCAGGAACCCTCAAGCCCTCTTCAGCTATGTACAAACACCAGGTCAGGGAGGTGCTACCAGCCTCTCTTGTTTGGGGAACAGAGGCTGTGTTGTCCTAGAAAGGGTTAATCCCCTGGGACTTTGCTGTGTCAGCTGTTTGGTGATGTTTGCTTTGCCCTAGTGCTGTGAAAGTCCTTCCCCAGGACCTACCTGCTTGTTTTAAAGCACAGAAGCATAAGCAGAGTCAGCTCCCTGATCAGTTGGCACTCTGGCACCACGAATGATCCTCTTTTGGCACAGGAGAAGAACAAATGGCCATGGATGGGAGCTCAGGAGCTTTCCAAGTTGGTACTGCTGTGAAATTTCCTCTTGCTTCAAAGTGTGGCCAGCACTTTGTTTACTCTGTGAAATTGTGATGGCTCTGGTGGTTCTTCCTTCAGCAGGGTGTGAAACCAGTGCCAGCATGTACCCACCACCAGGCCAGTCCTATTGCCATCTGTCCTTTCAGCCCTTTCCAACAAAACCCAAGTGAAGACTTGGGGAATTGCTCTGGATGTTGTGTGTCCTCTCCTCACAGAGTTGTTCCTGCTGCCTGTGGCTTGCATGCAGTGGTTTTGTCTACCACATTTTAAACACCTCCTTTCTCCTGGTTTGCTATAGGCATTTTCCTTCATCTCTTTCAATTTTGGTTGTGTGATTTCAAGATCTTTGGCAAAAAAGCCATTAAGAGTTTTGGGGAGCTTGGTGGTGGAGAACTGCACCTTTGGAGAGAAAGCAAGTTGTTCCAAATTGAGTTTGCCACTTCTTTGCAGTGGAATGGATGTGGTAGCAGGGCAGAAGTTTACCTTTAAACCTGGTGCTGCCTTTAAAGGGCACTGAAGGTAATTGTGTTCTGGTTTATCAAAGTAAACAATAATCCTAGAGAGCAGATGAAGTTTGTTTAGTGAGATTAAAGATGATCTTCTAGCCTTACTGTATAATCAAAGTGAGTTCCGTGTCATAAGGCCATGGAGCTGTTGGAGTGTGTCCAAAAAAGGGCAATAAAGTTGGTGAAGGGTCTAGAGTCCAAGTGTTACCAGAAGTGTCTGAGGGAACTTGGGTTGTTCAGTCTGGAGAAGAGGAGGCTCAGGGGAGACCTCCTAACTCTCTACAAGTCCCTGAAAGGAAGTTGTAGGAAGATGGGGCTCAGTCTCTCCCAGGTAAGGAGCAATAAGACAAGAGGAAATAGCTTCAAATAGCACTGGGGAGGTTCAGATTGGATATCAGAAAGAATTTCTTCCTTAAGAGGGTTATCATTGGCACAGGCTGCCCAGGGAAGTGGTGGAATCATCATCCCTGGAAGAGTTCAAAAACTATGTAGATGTGGTGCTTGGAGAGATGTTTGAGTGGTGAACATGGTAGGTTAGGTGGATGGTTGGACTCAGTGATCTCGGAGATCTTTTCCAACCATAACAATTCTATGATTCTGTAAATTCTGCTATGTTTTCACTCTTCAGGTCCAGATTGATCACAGAGGGTTTCTAGCAAACCAGCAGGACTGGTTTGGGTTACATCTGCAGGCCTGTGCCCTCACTGGAGGTACAGCATTTAGGTCCAATGGTTAGCTCCAGTGCTGGTGCCTACAGGCAGCTTCATTTCCACTAATAGTCACTACCTTGAGGCAAGTTCCCCCTTGCCTCAACAGCAGAGGAGAAGGAGTTGGCATTATCCACTCAGATGAGATCAGTAGCAGGGAAGCAGTGGGGAACTGCTTGAAAGTCCCAAGCTTTCCTCTGGAGGAAGGATTCCCAGTCCTGTGAGACCTGTAGCAAGCACCAAGGCTTGATCTCTGCTGGGTTTCTTGGGCTTTTTCTCTGCCTAGAAAGGTTCCAATCAACAGCTGTAGGATTTGAGTCACAAAAATGTCTTGGTTCACATCAATTTTAGAAGGGGAAGTCTCCTGTACAAGTCACTGAAATGAAAAGCTCACCTCTTTGTGTCCACCAAGATCATCTCTCTGGAGACAAGTTTTAGTGTTTCCTTAACCATGACTGCAGAAGGTTTTCATAATGTTTCAGGTTGTGAGTCAATACTTCAAACAGAATGCACCCAACTGAGAAAAATACCTTAAAAACTCCTTTTCAAGCACTAATGGGGAGCATAGACTCTGCAAAATCATCCTTTTCAGTATCAATCAGATACTGATTTCAGAGTTTGTTCACTTTGTCACCATTCCCTCGCTGCCCTGGATGAAAAATGCTCTCAGTGTTCTGGGGATAGTTGGATTCTGCTGTGAAATGTTCCTCAGTGATGCTGGTGAGCTGTCTCCTGAAAATCCCATCAGGAAGCTGTCACTTGTCCCACTGCCTTGGCCTCTTGTCCTCACTGATAGTGGGAGCTGGGAAGGAGGTAACAGTAAATGTTGCCACTCTTTGCACATAGCAGCACTAATGTGTTTTGGAGAAAGTAGTTAACTTCTGTTCTCCCAAAGCTTTCACAGAATCATGAAGGTTGGAAGAGACCTCTTAAGATCATCAAGTCCAACTATATCTAGCATTTAACATGTGGTTTGTGTGTTTGGAGCTGCTTGGGAAGCAGGTGCAGGCATGGAAGGCTTTTGGGTCCTTCTCTAGGTGTTAAGATATTTCTTAGAATAAACAAATGGGATTCAACATGAAGAAATCTGTTGTGCTTTACTTTCTCTGCACTACAGAGTTCCAGAGTGCCAAGCAATGTGGGTTGTTGTTGTTGTTGTTGAGGCAGGTAGATCTTTTGATTAATTGATTAAGCTCTGCATGAAGTAGTGCTTGATCCTCCCACCTGGTTGGAAGGTGGATTTTGTCTGTTTGCTGCCAGTTAATTGAACAAAAATGGGCATTACTGGAGATGATCTTGAAGAGGAGCTAGGATAAAACCTAGCTTTGACTATTTTTTTTTCCCCTCTGGTTGTGGGTAAAGCTGCAGATACTGGGAAAGCATTCCTGGAGCAGATGGTGCTGGCATGGCTCCTCCTCAGGACAGAATTTGAGTTGCTTTCCCTGAGCCAGCTCCTCTGCTCAGCCTGTGCACTGTGCTGCTGCAGAGAGGGCTCAGTGCCTCCTGCTCAGCTGAACTCTGCTGGCATTTCTAGACTTGGGTTAAAAATAGCACAAGTATTCCCAGGGTGATTGCATTGGGACAGAAGTTTGGGGATGATTTCTGTTTGAGTCTCACTTCTCCAACAGTCACTGTTGTTTTTCTCTTGACTCTTCACCAGCATCAGCTGTATTTTCCTAGGGAACAATGTTTTTCTTCAGTAGCTGGGAGGAAAACTCCAGCAGATGGATGCCTGGAGCTTGTCAACTCCTATGGTTTCTCTTGGGAATGCAACATTACAGAATGCCCAAATCCCAGCATGGTTGGGGTTGGAAGGGATCTCTGGAGATGATCCAGTCCATTCCCCCTGCTCCAGCAGCTCACCCCCAGCAGCTTGCCCAGCATCACCTCCAGCTGCCTTGGCAATCTCTCCACACAAGGAGACTCCCCAAGCTCTCTGGGCAGCCTGGGCCAGGGCTCTGCACCCTCACACCAAACAACTTGCTCCTGCTGCTCCCATGGAACCTGCTGGCTTCCAGTGTGTGCCCATTGCCCCTTGGGCTGGCCCTGGGCACCACTGAGCAGAGTGTGGCCCCAGCCTCTTGCCCCCTGCACCCTTGAGCTCTTGCTGAGCCTTGAGCAGCTCCCCTGTGGCTCTGCTCTTGTGCAGGCTCAGCAGCCCCAGGGCTCTCAGCCTTTCCTCTTTCATGGTGTTTCCTCTTTTTGTATTTCTGCAAAACATTTGTGTCACAAATTGTTCTTGTGGCCATAGATCAAGTATGCTGCTTATCTTCAAACGATGACCCTGAAACATAACATTTTTGTTCTCTGTGTGGCAAGGTTGGAAATCACTTCAAGCAGGGACAGGATGAGCTAGCTGGCTGTTGAGTCTCTCCAAATGTGTGTGTGATGATGGTTTTAATTGTCATTAAAACAACAAGGTGAGAGTATCTGCTGTCACCTTGGAGAGGTGATTAACACCCTGCTAGGACATGATTTTTCTGTTTGCTTTGTTGTTGTTTTTTTCCCTAACACAAAGAACACTCTTAGCAGCATCTAGACTATTTCTTGCCTAGTTTAAAATCAATTTAAATCCAAGCATGCTTTGCTGGTGATTTAGAAGTCACTTTTGCCATAGCATTGCTGCTCTTTCTATTCCTTGCCAGGCCCTTGCTGCCCTCTCGTGATAGCTTGAGCATATTGTATCTGCTGTAGGAGCTTTGCTGACATGGAGAATGGTTTCTGTAGTTCCATTTGCTACTGAAATGCCAGGAAAACAGTTTCTTTGCCTTGTAAGTTTTCATCATAACCTTCCAAAGATCCATTTTAAGTACTGTGATTTCATCCTGAATTATTTTAGGTTTTTTTTCTTTCCCCTTTCAAATTTTGAAGTCAGTTGAGTAATTTTGCTTTTCACTTGGAAAGTTGTTTTCAAGTTGTGCATCTCTGTTTCTTTTAAGAATTATCTGATGCTTCCTGTTGTCTGTGTTCATTGCAAACACAATCAGAATGTAAGGAAACTCCACCTGAAAATGACTTTTAATGTACCTTAGCACGTGAGAGAACAATCAATAGCAGCTAATACATTGGGCCAAAGCTTTTGGTTTTGTCACTAAATACAGAACAGGCTGAAGCTTTCTGGTGGATATCTTTGTGGGGCAGCTAGTTCCACACACATGCTGAATAGATGCTGAAGGTGGTGAGAAGTTTGTTGTTTGTGGTTACCCTTCTGGTGAGAGACAGCTTGGTGTGATGGATGGAGGGAGCCACGTGAAGGCCAGCATCTATATTTAGGCTCTATCTGATCTCTTGGGTGATACTGGTGTCAGGAGATCCCTGATACTTAACCCTGCTTAGACAAGTAGACCAACTGGATTTTTGGTCAGAAGCTTTTGATGTTAGAAGCTAATGCTTACAAATACTTCCTTGAGAGAACAGGAGAGAGAACCACAGAAGTTAGAGGTTGGAAGGGACCTCTGGAGATCATCTAGTCCACGCACCGTGCAAGAGCAGGAGATCCTAGAGCAGCTTGCACAGGATGGACTCTAGTTGGGTTTGGAATCTCTCCAGAGAAGGAGACTCCAGCACCTCCCTGGGCAGCCTGGGCTAGTGCTCCACCACCTTCCAAGGAAAAAAGTTCCTCGTGCTGTTCAGCTGGAACTTGCTGGCTGCTACTTTGTGCCCATTGCCTCTAGTCCTGTCTCTGGGCACCCCAGAACAAAGCCTGGCCCCAGCCTCCTGACCCCCACCCTTGAAGTGCTGCTAAAAGAAATGAAAAGACATGTCCATAGCTTTGGGTGAAATTCATTAAAGCAAGTAGAAAGCAAGCCAGTTTGTAACCAGGATTCTTCTTTGTCTCTCTTTCCTCTCCCCTCCTCAGCCGCGGTTGCCGTCGCAGAGCCATGGGGTCTGAATGCCCCAGCCCCCAGAACCCCAGCTGTAAGATCATGACCTTCAGGCCAACCCTGGAGGAGTTCCGGGACTTTGGCAAGTACATTGCTTACATGGAATCCCAGGGAGCTCACCGAGCAGGCCTTGCCAAGGTGAGTTGCTCTAGCTGCAAGCTTCCTGAGGGTTGCTTTCATAGAATACTAGACTGGTTTGGGTTGGAAGGGACCTCTGGAGCTCATCTAGTCCAACCCCCCTGCAGNCTTCTCTTCTCCAGGCTGAACAATCCCAGCTCCCTCAGCCTGTCCTCAGAGCAGAGGTGTTCCAGCCCTCTGATCATTTTCATGGCCTCCTCTGGACCAAGGGTCTGCTTGGTGGAAGATGTCCATGAAGTTTTGTCATGCAGAAGGAGTTTGATTTCATGTAGTCAAGCAGAGTGTGGCTTTGAATGTTGTACTTGCAATCTCTGAGAGTGAAATTATCATCATAGAATCTCCCAAGTTGGAAAGGATCTTTGAGTCCAGCTCCTGTCTCTGCACAGGACAACCCCAACAATCACACCATGTGCCTGAAAGCTTTGGCCAAATGCTTCTGGAATTCTATAAGGCTTGGCACCATGACTCCTGCCCTAGGGAGCCTGTTGCAGTGCTCCACCACCCTCTGACTGAAGAATCTTCTCCTAATAGCTAACCTAACCTTCCCCTGCCATAGCTTCATGCCATTCCCTCAGCTCCCATCACTGATCACCAGAGAGAAGAGCTCAGCTCCTTCCCCTCTGCTTCCCTTTGTGAGGAAGCTGTAGACTGGTGAGGTCTCCCCTCAGTCTCCTCTTCCCTCCTCCTGCAAATGAAAGAATTATTCATTTGCAAGATGTCTTTTCCTGATCCCTAACTGGAAAACATGGACATTCCCAGCCCTTGCAGNGTTTTGTCATGCAGAAGGAGTTTGATTTCATGTAGTCAAGCAGAGTGTGGCTTTGAATGTTGTACTTGCAATCTCTGAGAGTGAAATTGTCATCATAGAATCTCCCGAGTTGGAAAGGATCTTTGAGTACAGCTCCTGTCTCTGCACAGGACAACCCCAACAATCACACCATGTGCCTGAAAGCTTTGGCCAAATGCTTCTGGAATTCTGTAAGGCTTGGCACCATGACTCCTGCCCTAGGGAGCCTGTTGCAGTGCTCCACCACCCTCTGACTGAAGAATCTTCTCCTAATAGCTAACCTAACCTTCCCCTGCCATAGCTTCATGCCATTCCCTCAGCTCCCATCACTGATCACCAGAGAGAAGAGCTCAGCTCCTTCCCCTCTGCTTCCCTTTGTGAGGAAGCTGTAGACTGGTGAGGTCTCCCCTCAGTCTCCTCTTCCCTCCTCCTGCAAATGAAAGAATTATTCATTTGCAAGATGTCTTTTCCTGATCCCTAACTGGAAAACAAGGACATTCCCAGCCCTTGCAGAGGCAGGTTAAGGGTATTTCCATGTCCTGATTCTGTTGTTGAGGCTACAGGTCATGGTAGCCATGGTCCTCAAGGGCTGAGGCTTCCAATTCCCCCAGAGTACAGGGAGAGGGATCACACTTTTGGGTCTGCTTAGGTTTTGATGGGGGAGAGAGTCTAACTCNGTATTTCCATGTCCTGATTCTGTTGTTGAGGCTACAGGTCCTCAAGGGCTGAGGCTTCCAATTCCCCAAGAGTACAGGGAGAAGGATCACACTTTTGGGTCTGCTTAGGTTTTGATGGGGGAGAGAGTCTAACTCGTATCAGGTTAGATCAGGTTGCTTGAGGCCTCATCCAAATCTGGTTTTGAACACTGCATGCACAACTTCTCTGGGCAACCTGTTGCAGTGCCTCACCACCCTCTGAGTGAAGAATGTCTTCCTACTACCTAATGTAAACCTGGCCTCTTTCAGTTTAGAGAGAGGAATGCTGTTCTGGAGGGAAAGGATCAATAGTTGGCATAACTATTGATTTTTGATCCTTGCTAGCCATCTCCTGGGACACTGTACTGATGGGATCACTCCTCAGCCCTCTGAGCACCTCAGCTGGTCCTGCCCTTCAGCAGATGCTGGTTATTTGAGATGCTATCTGATGTCCTGCAGCAGCAGGGTGACATGCCTTCCTCTTCAACACAGGGTTTCTTTCCTTCACTACAAGTTGTCTTTGCCTCTTGCAAACATGGTTTCTTACGTTTTGTCTTGTCTTTTCCCAATTCCAGGTGATTCCTCCCAAGGAATGGAAGCCCAGAAAAACCTATGATGACATAGATGACATGGTTATTCCAGCTCCCATCCAGCAGGTGGTTACTGGGCAGTCAGGGTTGTTCACCCAGTACAACATCCAGAAGAAACCAATGACTGTGGGAGAGTATCGACGTCTGGCTAACAGTGAGAAGTATGTTGGGGTCAGGGGATGTGCTCATGTTGGCACTGAGGGAGTGGGGTGGGAAACTTCTCTCTCCAGAAGCAAGCTGAGGTGAAAATCAGAGAATCCTAGACTGGTTTGGGTTGGAAGGGAGCTCTGGAGAATTCAAGATGAAATGTCACCTCCTGAGTGGGGCCTGCTTTGGAATGTTTGTCTGGCAATGATGAATGCTCCTTAGGACATCTCTTCCATCCTTTTCTCTCCTCCATGTGCTCCTCAGGTACTGTACTCCACGGCATCAAGATTTTGAAGACCTGGAGCGCAAGTACTGGAAGAATCTCACCTTTGTCTCCCCCATCTATGGAGCTGATATCAGTGGCTCCCTCTATGATGCAGTAAGTGTAATATTGCTCATTTAATTGCAAACCTGGGCACTGACATCCTTCCTGCTCTCTTCTCACTAAGGAACAGAATTGAGTTGATTTAGCAACCTGCAAGCAAAGAATATCTTGATTTATTTTTTTTTCCCCTCATTACAAAAAGGGTAACTAAGCTTCCCATCTTTCCAGAGATTCAGGATAATAGAATCACACAATTGGCAGGGTTGGAAGGGACCTTAAAGAT